>CM072874.1:1355000-1585000 GCA_036937835.1 Pampus argenteus | reverse complement strand
GGGAGAATAGTTGTGGTGGTGGTCTGAATGTGCAGTTATCCATGATGCTGGTATGGCAGGCATAGGGAAGGAATACATATACATATATACATGTAACCCAGAGGCAAATATTACGAGGAAATATACACAGAAAATGATCCTTGAAGCAAATCCCGGTCTAATTTAACTTTCTTTTCTTTCTTTAACTCCTTTCGGCTGTGACACTGTTGTCATTCACTGCAAAGGCCGTTCATATATTTATACAAACCTCTGTTTGATTTGTTGCTCTTGGTTTATCTGCAGCCTGCAAATAGCCAAACGCTCCATAGTGATAGCCATAGCAAACCTGCCATCCCATTGGGAAGGCAGGCCTGAGTCTGTCATTGCGTAACTTTTCAACAGGCTTTACCAACAGTTAGCACTCATATACTCTGACATTTTACTACCTAGTTATAGTGTTAGTATTAGTGACAGACAAGGGGGGGCGTGGCAGAAAAATAATAATTTACACCTGAAAATACAATTTTCTGCAATATGGAGCCTTCAATCATGACCAATAAAGCTGCTCTTTCACTATAAAGCTCAGTTTATATTGCACATATCGCCCCTTACTCCAATAACACACCGTACAGCTTACAGACTCAGATGGCTGTCTTAGCCTTGACATCCAACAAGCTATCTAATCTACCTGTTCCTCTGCTTCGCCATCATTATGTCTCGCCTTCTGGCTGGGCAGTTTGAGAAAATTCAACAAACCTCGATGTTTCATTTTAAGTGACTGACAACTGACAGATACTCAGAAGGCAGAAACCTCGTTAACGTTTCTTACGTAGTTTTTCCAGCAGTACGAGACGAGCTGCTACAAATGTACCTTTCAATTGACTCGCTAGCCTACATGTGAAACAGCCAGACGTATTGTTCCAGCCGCAGTTCATTTATTGAAACCGGTTCAGTGTATTCGTAAGTGTGTTGCGCTCCTTAATGTAGAATGAAGTGACAGTACAGACTCGGACAGGACAGAGACAGTTACACGTAATGGAAATATCCAATCACTGGATGTCCATGCTACATTACATATAATATGAAATAGAATACTAATTGATAATAATGATGATAATGATGATAATAATAGATTTAAGGGTTAAGTCACACCAGAAATTGAATAATGTCTGCTACAGCTTGGGACTAATATATGCAAAATGTAAAAATCCCACTTTGTTTGGTAATTTGCTTCATTACTTTAAGGGAGCTACTGCTGTGAGGTGAGCTGAGGTTTAAACAGGTAACACGAGGAAATACAATCTATCGTTAGTTGAGCTGCTCTGGGTACACGGCCACCTTCCTGCAGGTATAACAGAAAAGTTAAAATACACATAAACAGACACGATTACATAACTGTTTCCACACAGTCTACCCACTTTAATTAATTCACATACCGTACATACATTTGCAGTCCAAACGCATCTTTATAAACTATTTTTAAAGCATGAGGTCGTCCTAATTACAAAAAAGACATTACCTCTAGAAGTAGGCTTTGAGATATCCGTCCGCCAACCCAAAACAGTTTGGTTAAAAAAAAATAATTTTTTAGTGCTCAGAGTAACTCAACAGCCGTTTGAAGAAACAATGTCCTATTTTATACTCAGAATAATCCACAGTCCTCACTGCGGGGAGATGATATGCACAGTGGATTTACTAACTTCACACTGACTGATTGTTTATGAAATACCTCTTCATAATTAACTTCATTTTCCAGCAACAGTCCATACTGTGTTATGTTCATGTGTATTTATAGCTGCAGTCATCAACATGACAGGTTCTAAACTTGTAGAAAGGGTGAATACTTTCAGAGCGGGAATGAAGACCAGATAGACTTAGGAAAAAATCAATTGCACTGTGGAAAAGAAAGCAATCTGTCTGATTTTAACACATGCAGTCAAGCAGAGCATGTTTGAAGAGTGGCTTCACTCGCTTTGCTATCGAACTGCACTGTCCTATCAGGGAATCTCTCCATCACTGTGGTTCTGTAAACAAGGGTTTCTCTTTAACCCTCTTACCCAAACAGGAATCAAATCCAAAGTGCTTCATAAGTAACTCAACACCACAGTGTGATGGATGCATTGAAAGTCATCATTAATCAAATTAAATGTGAAGTGCAAGAATAACTTGTATTAAATCTGTTCATCAACGATGCTGCTGAATGTAGATATGACGTTTAAACAGCAAACATATCTCAACATATCTCAACATATCTCAACATATCTCAACATATCTCAACATATCTCAACATATCTCAACATATCTCAACATATCTCAACATATCTCAACATATCTCATGCTGCTCTGATTATAGGGAGCACTATAATCTCTTATAATCTTCTTACAAAAGAAAAAAAGGAAATTAGGGGATGGAAAATTAGAAAAAGTCATCATCCCAAGGTGAAAAACCATCAAAAAAGGCACATAGCAAATATATAAAAATTCATTAATGCCCTGATAATGGTTAAAAACCAAAGTTTAAAGCACTCTGTAGAGTTTTCCTCTGTCTGCTCAACATCACTGAGTGTATGATCAGTTTCTTACAAATGTCTGATCGCTGGTGAGTGAGCATCCACTCCTTTTATGAGCCTGTGTTCATTTGTCTGTATTTACTGTAGTCTGTTGCTGCTGCTGACATATCGGAGAGTGCGGGGGCAGGTTTATAAGGTAGACCACATGGCTGGATGAGCATGTAATGGCTGCTTTTATTTCCTAGTTTCTTTTAGTTAGCGTGCAATGAAACTGGTCTTTTTCAACTTCATTTTTATACCCGGTTCTAACTCGACAGGAAGGCTGTGAAATTGTTTGAAGTCTCAGCCTCCCTGTAGAAAAAAAACACTTTTCTAATAAAAGGTGATATTTTAGGTTTCTGCTGCTTTGAAGAGAAAAAAAAATGTTGATTGTTTGTAATGTGAACCTAAGTGGTTGGCTGTCAATGGTATACAAGCTTCATACAACCATCTGCTGGGAATTTACACTAATATGCATCACTGCTCACCAATATAATGCAAACTGTGCCTGGGTTAAGAGCATAATTTCCACAGGGATTTTCAAAATCCAATATTGTATATAATATCTATCATTTCACATCAGGTCTCGAATGAAGCTGAATGTGGTTTTTAAGGGAGGTTAGTACACATTTAGGCAGCAGTTTACATAGACTACTAGTACATTACATAACATACATGTATGTACTACTTATTCTCATATTAAAAGTGGTAAAAAAAAATAAAAATACATAAAAAATTTAATATTTGTCATTTGGCCTTGTCAGTTTATATGCAAAGAGAAATGCTGCTGCTTCAAAACCTTCATAATCTTTATCTACAGTGTTCTCGTTTATTCATTTTTGTTCAGAAATTAATACTAATATACCACCTTGATTAAAAACACAAAACGAGGGATTTTAGAAGCTGAAACCTTTTCATCTATCAACACGTCGCAGATAATCCGAACCAACGTAAGATAACGGTGACGCTCTAAACTGACCATGAGGAGGAAATCGTTTAACAAAGAGACAAATGAATGAATTAACTCGATGAGACACTGAGATGCTGCTGAATGTAGATATAACGTTTAAACAGGCGAGACGTGTTTGCCAAATAGGAAACAAATCTTGAAGCTGCACAATAATTAAATATGTTTACCTTTCCCCAAACGCTCGCCCATTATCTATTTTTATTTTTATTTTTTTTTAAGCAAAGTGTAATAGATAACGATATAATTTGGGTCATAAAGTCCAATATGTGTGTGTCAGTTATCTCTCAATTTCATATAAAAAATGACACTTTCCAGGAAGGAAGGAGATCGGTCGTCTCGCTCTCTCATCCACTGCAGCTAATAGAGACACAGAGAAAAGACGTGATTGGAAATGGAGCAAAATAACAGATACTGGTTAAGATGGACTTACTGACAGAGAGAATTTTAACAAGATCATTAATTGAGCTTATATTGTGCTTACATGGTGAATACTCTGAAGTAGTTTGAGTTTCTCCTCGGTTCACCTGCTCGGTGTTCAGGTACTCGGCAGGTCGGTTGTTTTTCTGTGGATTTCTGCGTCTCAGCTGCTTCCGCCTCTTCATCCAATCCCAGACTGACTCTATGATGTTGTGATCAGCTCTGTGGGGCCAAACTATCTGCTGCAGGACTCCTTGTTCTTCTTGTTGGTGAAGACGTTTCTCTTTGACTCTGGCTCGATGTTTGGGCTCGTTATCATGCTGCAGAATAAATCTGGGACCCATCCGACGCCTTCCTTGGTGGTGTTGCATAATGGATGAGAATCTAAACTCTAAAGAGCCTTAAACTTTTTGTACAGTACGGTATACGGCACTGTCAAAATAAAGTACTTCTTTTTGTATCTGCTGGCAAATGCATCAATCATCTAAATGATGGCATTTCAGCAGCCACGTGGATTCATTGTTTATATGAATGATGTGATGATATCGCTTACTGTATTCACTATGAGCACGTAGCTGCTGCCAAAGCATTAATAAAGCTGCTGCCACGGTTCAGAACTCAACCTTTACTCTTCCTCTGCAGTCAAATTGCTTTGAGTGTGTTACATTACTGCCACCATTTGGACACTGCATAACATGATCAGTCAGTATTTAATTCCAGTTGAAACTACCTGAGCACACACACACATAGACACACACATAGACACACAGAGCTTTGATAAAGTAAATTGTCTGTTATTACAGGAAGCTGCAGAGCCTCGATATCTTCGGTTGGACGCTCCCAATGATCCTAAAGACAACCACAATTTCCTACCTTGTTATCCCATAAAATTAAAATCGTGAAGATGTGATATGCGGCTCGGTATTAAAACTGGCTCATGGATCTGCTTTTATTCACTTTCCTGATCTTTGTGCTGCCTTTATTCCATATCCAGTATTAATGGTCAACATTTCCAACAGCCTTTGCATGAATAACTCTCCTAATTACTGCCGCTGTTATTATTATTACCCAGTTCATTCCCTCTTCTGTTACCATGTCATTATTTTCTGCTAGCTCACCCTTGGATACCATGTCTCCCTTTTTGCACGTCTTAGATTGCTGCAGCATGTGCATATGCAATTAACAATTACATTTTCCTGACATATATATCTCTACTATATAGAATAACTACAGGATCAAGTGTTTCCAGCTTCTCTTCTTCCATTCTTAAATGCATTATTTTGCACTACAGAGTCTAGAAATCTCTTCGATCTTGAGTGGCAGCTCTGTATTTGACTCGGTCCTGTTTTTTGCTTTTGCCTTCTGCTGCCTTATTCCTGATCAAACCTGATATCACAGACAGATTGGAAAAGAAGGCAGTCTTTACCTTTGCTATCTATCAGCTTAATCCCCATGGAACATAACTTCATTTTCTCTCAACACTGTTTTGTTAGCCACCCGTGACTCCTTCCCCCAAATGCTCTTGGTGTTTCATCACTCTAAATCATTAAAAAAGTTTCCCTTCTCCCTTGATAGTGGAAGCAGTCTTTTTTTCCCCCATTTTTCTCATCCAACAATGACATCTTTGCCATTATTTCCTTTCCAGTCAATGGCCGCTGCTACTTTAAGAGCTTTAAGAGGATCGTCTTTAGATGGCGTTCTCTATTCAAATGCTTTAAACATCATTAGCTACATTGAAGGACAGTCTAAAATCTAGTTTTATTGTTGGTGTATTTAATATTAATCAAAATCAAGCAAACATATTCCTGGTCCATAATTCCTACGGCTGCTAAAAGGCTTGAAAGCAACTGTGTGTGATTTTGGGGAAATCGCTGAATCAGATGATGCTGTTGGTTTTCTTGGTGTTGCAGCCTTGTTTAAAATGAATTAGAAGCGCAGAAAGCTCCAAACAAAAAGATTATTGTTTGTGATACAAATAAATTGCAGTGAATCAAAAATGAGAATATAATCCTTTAAAAAGGCCTCCAGTCTCACTGCCTGATCTGGAAACAACTGTGTAACTGAAAGTAGTCGTGTCAGAAACCGTGTTGTGGCTGCCAAAACGCTGCCAGAACTGACACATGGACATCAAGAACTACAGATAATTATTTTTAATTAGAAAATGCTACATATTTATTACAAGCATCTTCTGCTGCATTTTATCTTTAACCAGCTTGTCATATAGTTGCACAAACTTTTACATAAAAATTGACCTGGAGTGACTCATGCTGTCTGACTCGGGTCATTTGATAACTAAACTGCAGTAGAAGTTATTGGATCCTACATTTCCCACGATGCAACTCAATAACATCTTTATTTACACGCCCTCTTTCAAGCAGCCTCTTATTTCAAACCAGACGTTGTAAAGATCCCTTCAGAGTCCCAGAAGCCATCGTATAACTGTACTCTCAGGTTAGTACTCAGTAGTACTCGGAGTACACTGCATGTGTACACACGCAGCACCTTTAACAATTAGCATCCTGATGGTTTACAGTAGCAGTGAATTGGTGAGATATTTCATCATAATGAGTCATGCAAAATAGGCCATTTAAAGTGCTGCTCAAATTACATCATATGTAACTTTGTGAAAATGCAGGAGATGATGCAAATAAACGGGCTCCTGTCTGACTTCCATGTTCTATTTCTGTCAGTCATCTGTCTGTCTTTACTCCGTACTGATCAGAAGGTTTCGAGATAAGCTCTCTGCTTTTTATTTTTATTTTTTTATTTTTTTCCCTCCCGCTTTCAGACAAGCAGCGGCAGCAGCTATCGAGCCTCTTTAGCATCCATCCAGCTTCTCATTTGATTGAATACCAGGGCAGAAACAAAATTACGAGGAAACCTGATGCAGAGCTTAGGCCAGCGTCCAGCCTGATCCACGACAGGGTTCGTCTCATGACGGAGAGCAGAGCAGCTCAGGGATGTGGCTTTGAAGAAAGAATCAAGCAGGCTCGCTTAAGACTTGAAACCCTCTCGGGGATCTTCCACCATTTCCTCTCAGTGCAGGGAATGAAACCTAAATGCTGTCATTTGCATATATTTCTTGTGGAGAGCAGAGAGAAAAGCGAGACTCACTTTGGGGAGCATTTTAAATTAGGAATGTGTTTATTTCCTGGACTGGCCTGTTTAGCATTAAACGAAATCCAATCTCTGTTTAGACAGCAGCAAATTAGGCACAATTAATTATTTTTTGTTGTCCTGGGTATTGGGATTAGTCCAAGCTGTTTATATCCATCCTTCTTCACTGATGCTCTGAAGTATTGCAAAAACAAAAACCTCCCAAAAAAAAAATGTTAATGTGCACGCTAACAGATTTACTGTATGGTGGTAGGGGATTAAAGATGTTCAGCATGGCTAGGCCCGAGATATGACGAGTAGTTCTTAGTCAAAAAAAAGTCTCATACACACATCCAGAGTTCATTATCTCATTGAGGTGTTTTTCTCGGGAAGCACAGCAGTGTTTTCACCCCAGTACACTGCTGCTGCCTTCATTATCTGGCTCCTACGGTACCTGTATAAGAGAAGCTTCAGCTTGCTCTCAGGCAGTTGTTAACTTTTATTCTCACACACGGAGAATCAACATAAATTATTTAAAGATATGGTTAGTGCATCTGTTCTGGCTTTTCACACCTCTAAGCAGACTTCAAAATGTGATCATTTCTTCCTGTACAGAGAATAGATGTTTGCCACCTATAACCTGCATGATGTAACTCCCAGTATAATGTATAATATAGCAAGTTTAATTTTCATTTTTATAGGTTTTATGTATAAATACGTGTATTAAGATAACAGTAATCAACTTCTGCAGTGTGTATGCGTCTGAGGAAACAGTAAGTGGATTGTTCACCAACTTAAATCCGGATATGTGTTATGTGCATAATCCCCTACGCACTTTATTACAAAATTAAAATAAAAAAATAAAAAATATGACCAACTAAAACCTATTTTAACATATAAGTGAGCCGTTTGGCCTCTTATAGCGTATTGTTTTGGTTTTCTAGCGTATTTTCTCTATGATTCATTCTCAGCTGGTTCTTGAGTTGGAGTGAGATGTTTTTTTCTTAAACAGCGGCTGCACAGCGTGAGTTTTCACATCATAGACAACATATCCTGCTGTGACTACTGTACATACCACGTGAATGATGCTATTTCTGCATGAATATACATAGAAAACCCGGGAGGGACATACAGCAATGCTGCAGTGATTTTCCTTCACATAGGTTGTAACTTTAATAAAAGCTTTTCAGTATAAATAAATATGTATTCTTCGTTTGCTGGCGACCGAGGCACTCAGTAGCTCATTTGAAAACATTTAATTAGTTTTTACAAAGACTTACTACTAGTAACTAAATTTCACTGCATGCAGCAAACAACAACAACAACAACAACAACAACAACAGAACGCGCTTTTCTCCCACATAAAGCTGAACTTCCCTCTTGTGAAGAGCCTCTTCTTTATGTGTGCTCTCCTTGTATTTAGGACTTGTTTACACCAACTCCACAGCAGCAGGATCACTAACTCTGCACACAATACACACGTTCAACAGAGATCTCTGAGCCCACACTCACCTACAACAAAGACATCTGGGTGTTATTTCAGCACTGCATGGGACAACTTCAACTTGTGTTATATATATATATTTGCTGTGACATTTCTATTTCTATTTATTAATCACCCCTACAGATTACAGTCTGTGACACTGGCTTTTTGTTTTTAATTATACAGGTTGGATTTAGACGCATTCAGACTCGACTCGAAGTCCAAATGAAAAATGCCTTTTTTAACCCTTTTATATCACATCCCCAGTCATATTATGCACCTTTTAACAACATATGCAAAAAAAAAAAAAATACAAAAAATCCATCTTTGTGTTCTTATATCAAATTCCAAGTGAAAGGATTTGATTTACATCAAATAAATCATCAAATATTCAGTTTTATTAGGATATACTTCACAGTACAGCAGCTAAAGATGCTTCTGTTGCTACCAAATAATTTGATCGATTAACAACTAAATGGAACTGTGTGTAGTATTAGTGAGTATTGATAAATCAGCTGCTGGATGTGATGTTTTCACTACTCCAGTCTACCTCTGAGGGGGTCCCTGTCTTGGTACCCGTGTAAAGGTGTCTGCTGGGATGCTGCTTCTAGTGGTCCCTGTTTGTTAGCAGCGTCTGTCCTGTTCCTAAAGGGGAAATATTATGCACATTTCCAGGTCTGTATTTTCATTCTGGGGCTCTACTAGAATATCTTTGCATGAGTTACAGCTTCTGGCAGTTCATGCGTCTACGTAAACAAACAGTAGTAGGATTTCATTTTGTTTGTTATTCCATGTATTTCTCATTCTTAAATCTGAATCCAAAAATGTGAGAGAACGACATGAATCACCCACGAAACAACCTGAACAACAAAGACTACAGAACGGATGGTAATTGTTCAGATGGCTTTTAACGTAGACGTCATAACAGTATAAAAATATCAAAAAAATACACAACATGTCCCCGTTAAGAAGGGTTCTCATCATCCACTGATCACCGGAGATGTTGAGCTCTGTGCAGGAGGAGGAGAGACTGCGTTTATAGCCTCCCACATACATAGACCGCACCCGAGCCACTTCCTTTATTCTGTTGAAAGCTCCTTGTACTGATCGTGAGGTCAGGAATGAACTTCAGTCCCCAACTGATCTGTAAACTGTTGCACCAGAACATGTATTATATGTGTTAACATGTGTTAAGATGCTTTTTGTTTGGTCTTACATGTGTTTTTTTTCCTGCTCTCGTACAGTTCGTGGTAGATCACCACCGAGTGTCACTTCTTTCATCCTGCTGTTATCTTATTGATAAAAATAATGTGTCAAATTAATGAGTTCAGACTATTTTATCACATTATTAAAAACAGATGTGTAAACATTAAAAAAAAGGATGATATTTCCCTGTTGTGTTTAATTATCATATTTAATTAATGGTGAAATATACACAAAAACATTTGCCTGTTTAATTAATGCTAGAGATGCTTATTTATAATAAGATATTGTTTCTATGTGTAAATAAAGCCATTTTATTTACTATATTAATTATTATACAAGACATTAACATAAGATGATAGACATTAACACAACATGTAAACATCTTTAGGTGATGTGTCAGTTAGTGATTATCACCTGAGTCAAACCCAAAGACCCTGAGATGAGCTAAAATAGCACTCAGTGATAGTGTTACCGTTGTTATATTATCGATGTGACACAGTATAAGAATAAAAGAAAGAATAAGAAAAAAAAAATCACAAAAAAAAAGCATATGGCCCCTTTGAGATTTGCTAAAATAATCAATATGAAGAGGCAGGAATTTAAAATTGGATCTTAATCCACTTTAAGTCCTCATCATCACTGTTTTGAGTATAATCTCAAAAGCAAAACTGATCCTCGTTAAGCCTTCATGAGATGAATATTGGCGGGCTGTGTTGTGTTATATTATACGCTCCCCAAGTTTGTATTTCAGGGTTAATTCTAGTTGATAAATTAATTTGTTAAAATGTTTGAGAAATTGTCAAGACAAAACTAGCCATAACTAACCCTTCCTTCTAAAAATGAATAATGCTAATAGTATATTTTGGATAATTCAAGTCTATTTAAAATATGATCAAAATCTTCTATTAATAATCAGTTTAACCGATCTATTTAATCATTGATATGGAGTTAGATCAGTGTTCAGTCTCCCTGCACCTCTGCACACCTACAGTAAACACAGCGAATATCTGAAGTAAATCTCTAATCATCATCAACACAGCATCAAACTGACGTATCGCAGTTTTTACATACAGAATATATAAAGTCAACCATCTTTCTAGATTAAACTAGCAGTACGGTACATAAAGTAGTTGAAATTATAATTTAATGTCCTTGTCATTGAATATTTCAGAGGGAAGCCGTGTACTCGGTTATTCTACAGCCTTTATCTGACATGGATTTGTGTGTGGGCTCCAAAAATCACTAAACTTGTCAGACAGTTTTAGTTGAAAGCAGTAAAGTTGTCCAGCCGAGACGTCTGCTGCATCTTTCTCTTCCTCGTTTCCTGTCATCTCTGCACAATCACACGATTCTAATGAAGAAACTATCCGGTAGTACAAGAAATACATACATTCAATGCCAAGGACTGAGCCCCATATCAGGATGTTCTTCTTCTCTATCTTTTATTGATCCGCTGGAGTCTGGAGCAGAAAGCATGCTTTTTTTTGCCCTTCCTCACCAGTTATTGCAGGTGTGGTTGTTGGAATTGTGTAGGTGGAAAATTCAATGGCTGTACATTCATATAAAGCTCATCAGTTCATAGTTCACATAACCTGACGTACGGACGGCCATAACTGCAGCACGCCAGCCGTTTAAGGCTTCGTTTTACTTCATCTGTTGGTTTCTTCAGAAGCTGGAAGATCTGCTTGTTAAGTAGTTAAGACAACCTGGTTCAAATGCAGGATGTCAGTTATGACTCAATGATGACAATGATGCACAGTATAGTGTGTGCAGCACACAGTCATTTCTAAAAGACACCCTGCCCCTTATGCATGAATTAGGTTTCAAGTTGTTGCTTTTTCCATGGCAGTCTGGTCTGAATAAAGCAGGAGGAAAGTGTTGACTACATATACAGGCAGAAATTAGGTAATGAGCTGCACCTGGTGAGTCAGGCAGCAGGGAGGACTGATGAATAGATGAGCCGCAGGTGTGTGAGGCTAACTTGAATTCAGTCTATTGAATATGTAGTGAGTTTACACTAGAATATAACACGTTGAAGTACACTTCAACCGAACAATAGTTGGAATAAAACTCCCTGATTTGAGCGTTGCATTGATGGACACTCTGGTTTTCACAACACGATACACAACAGGAATAAAGAAGCTACTCAGAGCGTGAAACTAAGTGACACAGTTGTAGACAGTCTGGGAAAACAAAAGGAGGATAAAAACATGAAAAAGTCCTCTTCAGACACAACTGGAGCGTCGCATCAGTAACAGGATTTAAATACATGTTCCTCAGTTCTTTTAATTTGTACATACTTGAGCTTTATTGCATCTTATATTCTTTATTTTCAGTTATGCTCGACGTTGCTGCCATGAAGCCAAAACTATGTAAACAACTTTAGTTGGTGGTAAACGTTCACAACTATTGACACAACTATATGTTAAATATTATAAAATTGTGAAATGTAGATGATGACAAATAGTTTGGCAGATGAACAGGGAGCTTCGGGGGGTTCAGAGCCCCTTGTCCCCTGTTATTAATCCAGGCTTGGTCTCATTTCTCGCCACCTCCAGACCTGCACTTGACCGTGCCTCTGGTTGCTTTGCCTCATCTGACTCAAAAACACATCAGGTTAAAAAGAGATTTTGACAGAGGGATGCAAGGACCGAGAACTGATCAATACTTTTTGAGAGGTCAGTCGGGTCAGTTGGATGAAGTCTGGCGAGAAGTGAACAAACCGCAGCTTGCACCGTGTAAGAATTCCTGTTGGAGAGCAGAAAGACAGTAGCTCTGACAAATGGTGTCTGAAAGGTCAAAAAAAGAGGAAAAAAAACCTCGAGTGACGTTGCTTTAGGCTCGTGAATTAAGATTCATTTAAAAAATCAGTCTGAGATTGAATCTATCTTGAGACTAAAGGTCTTAAATCAATGCTGTCATCCTCAAACCTCACCCAACCACTGCTTCAGTATGTTTTCAGAAAAGTAGTGTCAAAGGTCGCAGGCTATCCCTCAGGTACAGTACACTTTGCTGCAGGCACAGTAAGAGTTGTGTTTCCTAAATTGTCTCCCGATGTGTTAACAAGTCATACAGATTTATTAGTGAGTCGGTGCAGGAAAGAGATGTTACTGGATACAAGAGAAACAGCAAACACAAGCAGACATAGAGTCATTTATAGTCCCATCAGAGTTAGTTGAAGACGTAAAATCGTATTATGATCTGACAGTCAGAGGCATCACGCGCATGGTTTAAAACAACCTGCTCTAAAACCAGATTTTTCCCTGCAACCATGGGTTTGAATAGTTTTAGTTTTATCATTTCAGTTATTGATGCAGTAATTCAAATGCTCTCTGAGGATCTGACTGGTGTGTCTGGTGAGCTGATCTCAGGCCGGTTTAGATGTTATGAAGTAACTCTATAGACCATAGAGACACAGTAATGTGACCTATAGGTTTCTGAGGGGTTGCTCTGATTAAGTAAGCATTTATGAGTCTGTTTATATGGTTAGTAGCAGTCTTTCAGGAGGTAAAAGCATGTGCTCAATCCCAAAAGCTACCCATTCAGTCTGTGCCAAAGATGTTTGTTGTGGGTATTTGTGGACCTCAGAGGATGAGGTCTGATGCTTTGTGACCTCGTGTCAAGATTCCCAAGAAATGTTCAGCAAGGCGTCTGACTGACTGGATCACATTTGTTTATTGTTCTTTGTTGTTTTATTGTTGTTTGTGTTAGGGTTATGAGCCTTAGCATACAGAGCCACAAGGATACTAAAGATAAAGTTTAACAAACAGAAGTCTCAAAATTTCTGTATATCTAAATAACTGCTCTGAGTCACAATGAAACATGATGATGAAAAGTTAAATGAATATAAGATATTCCTCCCAGATTTTGCTGTGATCAGCAACACTGTCACCCGCTGTAGAAACACCGCGCTGGTGATCCTGTTGTCTGCCAACCACGTGCAAGAAAAACATCTACAATATAAAATCCCTGCTTATTGTACATCTTGGTTTGCAGAAATTGGGTGTTTGAAATGTGCTGACCCCACAAAGGGCAGCAGAGCGCAGTTTTCCTGCAGGAGACGTTTCTGTGGTTTCTATTTTTGATGCACTTCTTTTACCTTTGAATCTAAGCTGACTACAGCTGCTATTTACAAGCTACACACCTTTCAGACACACACACATCAAGCACAGAGGGGGGGTTGTTTGATACTCAAAAGAGCGTTTTCGTTCCTTCAGTCCACCTCCTCTTCAGACGAGTTTGAGCAGGAAAAGAAGTGATCAAAGCCTGATACTTAAATGCCCAACATGCCCAATGTATCTGCATCTACATCCATTAGTAAGTGGTGGTTTGTGGTAGCTTGTTGTATCACTGAGCAATTTAGTTTTTAGTTGTTTTTAGCTTTCTTGCTGTACTATTAAGCAGCTAAAGGTCAAAACCTCAAGTGAACAGAGAGGCTTTTATTATTTGAAACTGAAACTGTCATCACAGGCAGATGTGAATACCCATATGTCCATTCACTAACCTGACCATGTTGTTCGTGTTCTAGTTGTATAAATGACTTATGACGTTTCATGGTGGGGAAATGTGTTTTATTCCAGATGCAAACGATAGCTGCTTCCTGAGCTATATATACATATATATATATAATCTACTGTCTGTTAAAGGTGGCTCAACAGGTTGTTAACGCGTCTATGTAACAACATTAATCATAGTATTGATTATAAATGTGTGGCAATGCCAATGCATCTAATATTTTATGTGATGACAGAGTAATTTTAGGGCCACTCTGTCACTGTCATAGCGGCAGCAGCTATTGTATTAAGCCGAATGGACCACTGTGGACTCTACTGTGACAGCTATCTCAGGGTGTCTGTAAACCTAATCTCAATCATTCTCAGCAGCCAGCACCACTCTGTCAGTGCTTATAAAAGCAGTGCAGCTGCATTTACAGTAGATATCTGAAAAACACAAAAAAACAAAAAAATAAATTTGATTTCCGCGTTGGTTTTAAGTTTCCTGGGGTGTAATTACAATAACAGCCAACTAACACTTCATTAAGAGAGAAAATCTGGTATTCCACATTTCACTCAATGGAATTTACTGTTAATAAAATCATTTTCTGCTGCATCTCATCACTTTAATCAGTGAATATCATATTCTAAGAACTGGAAAAACTCCAAGATGGTTCAATTAATTCAAATAAGAATCAAATCAAATCTAAAAGGTGGATGTTGTTTGCTTGCGTTTTGTCTATTTGTACATGGTTATGGTTGGAGTCAGGGCTCTCTCAGACGGAAACAGAGTACTTCTCAAAGTCGACTGTAGTGATTTTTAAATGAAATGTGGATGTGTTTTCATTACGTTTTGAGTTAATTTTGTCTCTATAGCTTCTGTTGTGAAACTAAAGTTTCCGTGCATGCATACTGTATTTATTTTAAGGAGAATACCTGCACATATTTAACAAAGGAGAGACTGAAACAAAAGAAAACAAACTGAATCCCACTTTTCAATTCTTCACGTCTTAGTAGGCAGAGGGAAGAGATGGGGAGAAAGCATGCACTTTGAAGTACAACATACAACAGGAGAGAGTGTCAGAATGAGTTTAAACACCAGTGCAACAACATCCTCGTGGTGTCTGGTCCACTTCACTACCTGCTTCACATCCAGGGTTGTGCACAGTCAGTCATTTTAATTAGCCATCCTTGGCATTGCCGCGATGTATCACGTGTGAGGAGAAGCTGCTTGGAGGAGCTAGTTGTTAGCGATAACAGCAGCCATGCCGGGGCTTGTAGTAGTCTGTGAGCTTTTCAGGCAGATAGAAAGTGAGTCACGGCTGGTAAAGTGAACATAATTAACCTCAAGGGAGCAGGACGGGAGGCCAGAGCTTCATACCCTGATCTCAGGCCCGGCAACCTGCGGAGTGAGGAAGTCGGTAAAGATCGGCCTGCATGCGGGGTGATTAAATCTGTATAAAACATTTAAATTTTTACTGTGTAAATATTGACATGAGAAAAAAAAGAACAGAAATAAAGTGAAATCCAATCTTTGTCTTGAGCTACAGGGAGAGATTAACAAACCAGGACCAGCAGCAGGTAATTTCAAAGTAGGATGGAAAGATGACGGAGGTTGATTGGTGTCATCACAAAGACATCCAGGTTTTTGGGACATGATAACTGTGAAACTTTTTATTTTATTCTTGCTTCAGTTTCAACGCTGGCTTTCTTTTAAACTCAGAAAGTAGAAAAGTTTTACTGTCACTAATATGTTCAGCTTTCTCACAGTCCTCATCAGTGACTGGAGGTGATTCAGTTATCATCACATGACCTACGTGTGGAACATCGATCATGTGATAAGTGGCGGTCATATATGTGTGTGTGTCACTGAGTGATTGTGTTTTGATCATTAACGGTTGTTTTGCTCAGTTTGGCCTAATGAGTGTTTTGAAGGTGGGATTAAGAAAGAGCGTGTTGGGGTCACGTGGGCTTTCAATGGAGATGGCGAAAAGTAGGAAGTTGTCCCGTAAAACGTGACACAGGAAAATAAAGTCATTGATAATTCCCCCCGTTTTTTGCAATAATTATAGTGGTTAACAACAAGAATATCTTAAAATATATTGAAAATCAATTTAACCGATTAAGACTCAAAGACTCACCACCGATGCAGCCGGCTAACGCTACAACTGAGTTTTCTTGCCTCAGAAATGAGCAATTTGCTCGTTCTCACAGAATATTGAACATGATGTGGAAGACATCAAAGGAAATTTGATACATTAAACTTCCTGGCATTGAAGAGACTGAAGGAGGAGTCACTGAGCAAGAGGGCGCTGACACATCCAAACAACAAATCAAAGCTATCCAAGAGGAAATGCAAAAGCTACGAGATCACGTGGATGATTTGGATATTAGAGGACGGTGCTGCAATACCACAGCTGGAAAAAGGAAATGATTGTGTTTTACAGCATAAGATTCAAGTCATGCTGGAGTGCCGATTGGAGACACAGCGAGCCCATCAAGTTCCCGTCACGGTCAACGTGCTCCGTTATCATGTGAAAGAGGAAAAAAACTCGGAGCAGCCAGGAAGAAGAGACAGAGCTAATGACGAGGAGCCAAGATCATGTTTTTCCCGAATATACTTCAAGTAAATCAGGGATGCAGAGGGTCTCCTTCAAACAAGTCCAGACTGATTTGAGGAACAGTTTACTGTCCACTTCCTGCCACTCTAGAGATTAAACACAATGAGGCAAGTCATCGATTCAACTGGCCCAAGGAAGCATCGGAGTCCATCAGGAAGCACATTACCAAGGAGAGCTGATTCAAGACCATAACCTGTGGGATAAATGAATTACTACTGGTGGGCTCCGTTCTCTATCAAATATTAGTAATCTGTACTGGTACATATTAATGGAGCCTGTCAATATTTTATTTCTGCCTTCACGCTGTGATGTGTGTCGACGCTAAAGTTTTAAAAAATCATGTCGGCTGCAGGAGAGTCCGACTCTTTGTTCGAAAGACCCAAGTTCTTCAAAAGTACGGGATTACTTTAAATTAGCACAAAACAAAGGTGCTGTTCTGGATGAAGGACCACCAGAACCAGGCAGAACCATGTTCATGTATGAAATCACCATCAGTACAGCTGTAATATGCTAATACGCTATGAACGTAGCTGAACATGTCTGGTAATTTTCCACAACTGTTAGCTACCAATGTGAAGCTAAAATCAGATATGCAGTGGCCAACAACGTCTGATACATCACTACGGTAGACTCAAAGACGATTTCATCACCTTCTATTAAGCATTGATTCGCTGGTTCGACTCCAGCTTGTTGTATGTTGTATGCCGTCTCTCTCTCTCTGCTCCTTGTTTCCTGTCTGCTTCTCCTTTAAAGGCAAAATGCCCCAAAAAAACATTTTAAAAAAACCCAAACACATTCCAGCTACATCCTCCCTAAAGGAACATGTTTCACCAGCATGATGGAGGAGAAATATGAGGACACAATCCAGCCTTCTGCTCATCCTGCTCCATGGTCATTTTAACAACACGCCACAGAGGCATACTTGGGCATAATCTGCCATTTTATTAACAATAACTGGGAGCTCATAAACCATGCAGCTTGCATCTGTCCTGGATCACAGGGTGAAATTCCTGCCCCCCTGGAAGAAAGCTTGAAACTGCAGGTGAAAGGTCGAGCCCTTGCACTAGAAGCAAAGAGGAGAGTGACAGAGAGTCAGCAACAGCAGCGTACCGCAGAAACCTCAGCAGGTGTTACAGAGAAGGGGGGCTGTGTTTTTGTGCTTGATATGTTGCTTGGGTCAAACTTAGAGGAAACATCCAGCCAGAATGTCAGTGGGGACAAAGCAGACAGAAGAGATTCTCAAGTATTTTGGGGAACAGCCTCTGCCTTAAAGTACAGATCCTCTGCAGTGATAGAAAGCAAATGAGGCAAGGTTTCCTTCTCGTCCGTCTTATTTGTGTCTACCTGCCACATCAACACCTTCAGAGCTTCTCTCCTCCACACCTGGAAACATCGTTTCCAAGAAAAGATCGAGCCTAAGTCCAGAACATGTGGACATGTTGACACAACACACACGTCTAGCGGACGTTTGATTCCAGTATCTGATGGACACCATCGCCTTATATATTTTAAACTATTTTTTTTATGTACGTGTATCATGTTGCCAGTTTAAACTTTACATTTCAATATGTAAATATGTTGTTTACATTTTGTGGCGCATTATGACATAATGACATACAGTTTGTTAAAATAAAATCAGCTTAAATGAAATGAATTAGAAATTTTGGAAGAAAATGAATTGTTCAGATGAATCAACTAATCGTCTAGTCAATAGATTAATTGAGAGAGAAATAGTCCTTAATTGCATCTCTGGAAGATTTTTACTGCAGAAGGTTCTCCATTTTAATTAATAAGGTAATTAATTTTAATGAAACAGAAGTGTTAACTGATTACGTAATAATACACAGACAATCACTGGACACACCTGTTGTTCTGTGTAATATTTATGCAGCTACTTTAGATAGACGTATAGAACTTATCACAACTTCTGTTGGCACGAGGTAACATTCATAAATATTAGGTGCTGATTTTAATCAAATAATCATCTGCCTAGATGTAATACATAAAGCATATCAGCTGTTGCTATTAGACATTTAGCCTCTGATTTGGGTCTAAATGCTCCAGGTTTCTTTGCGTAACTAAATTGTCACAGACACCTAAAAGCTGGAGATGGCGCTTAAATGTATCTTAATTGAAAGACGGTATATTCGTTAAGATGGTTTGAAATGTTTGAAGGAAACTAATTGAAAGCAGGACAGTGGCCTTGCCATCTGTTTGGATACTCTGAAAGCCGATTGGAGAAGAAGAACTAGCATATTTCCTTTTAAGGAAGGTCGGCTAATGAGAAATTCTCTGAATTAGAGAGCAAAAACGTAAAATACTTGAAATCTCAACCAAGGACAGGTTCACACTGAGCATGATAATTGCCACTAAAAATCAATAAATGAGTTATATAATAAGAAAAGCAGAGTATGCATTATTTCAAACCTACCAGGCGTACTAGGAGAAGAGTAAAGGGCTGAAACAACAGAACAGTGTGAAGCATATAGCCAGATGGAAACTTTACCTCCTCTAAGCAAATACATGATGATTTAGATGATTCATACTCTCTTTATTCATCACAGGGTGACTCAGATCAACTAAAGTTTGACAGCTTTTTTTTTTGCTGATCTTAATCTTCCACAACTTCCTGACAGTGACAGAGACTTTTTAAAGGCACCACTAAAAATAAAGGAAATCTCTCAGGCGATAAAAATCATAAACAAATCCCCTGGGCTAGATGGACTTTCTGCCAAGTTTTTTCCAGAACATTTGATATATAGTCCTTTGTTGCTTGAGGTTCATAACAATGCATTTAAAGCTGGCACCTGGCCACACAAAAAAAGGGAAAGATGCCTACCTGAAGATGGCTATCGGCATATTTCTTTACTTAACTGTGATCAAAGGATCAAAGGTTTTTACAATCTGTTCCTCAGTTATTGGAAGCATAATTCACATCCAAACTGTCTTTATGCCTTAAATCACTACAGTTCTGATAATATTTAACAACTAGTCAGTTTACAGTATCTTGTATACGACTCTATACTCTCTTTGTTGTTAGATGCCGTCAAAGTCTTTGATTGTGTTGAATGGAGTTACGTCTTTGAAAGATTTGGCTTTGAAAAAAAAAAAAAAACTTTATTACATAATTACAACCTTATATGACACCTCCTCCTCTTGTGCTTTAATAAATGGCCCTTAGCACAGCGGCTGAGGAATAATCCAAATATTCACAGGATCCCATAAACTCTTACTGTATGCAGATGATAGGCTACTACTCCTAACACAAGATGATCTGGATGCTGCATTAACTGGGATAAATCTGAGGATATATCGTGTTATTGCTCATCTTTCATCTAAGTGGACGTTTTCTAAAGGTATCACATTATTATTATTATTATCACCTATATAGTCTCAACTCATTTATTATCAATCACACCTGTCTGAAGGTGTTATAATCTTAGGACACCGACAGATTGAGATTCTATTGATAGCATTTTATATGCTAAGAGAATGACCCCTAATCACAAGAGAAGTAGTTATGTTTGACATACTGTACGTTATATGTATGTGTGATGACTGTCAAACCTTTGCGAATGCGTCAAATAATAATCTGGAGCCCACGTGAACATTAAAACGTGTTTTTCTTGCTGTAATCATCCCTCCTGTTCATCCTGACCATGAAAGGATCCCTTAATAATGCCTCATTTTGAGCAAATATGTGATTGAAAGTTATTCAAACAAAGTGGATATCTTCCTCTTCCAGTAACTTTGAAATATACTGACTTGATTTGACTGATTTGGACAGCTGAAGCTTCATATTAGCTTCAGATAAAGAAATGTATGGAGGAAGAGCTGTAGATATATTTATATTGAAGGTGCATTATGAAGCGACCTCAGTATGAACATTTTATTTTATTACAGCAAAGAAAAACATGTCAGTATTCATTTGGACATTAATTTCTAAAACAGCATCTACAGCATAGCCCATGATTAGTAAAGTTAATTCAAGACATCTTCATATTTTCTCTTTTTTATTAGTAATCAAAAAGATGTTTATTTCTAAAAACAAAAAAAAAACACACAAAAAAAGATGCTTTTTTTTTCATTGATGAGATAATTTTACATAATTTCAAGGTTGAAATCAGATCATTTTTAATCTTGGCTGGAGAACAAGTGTCTATTCTTCAGTGTGTCGTGTTTCAGAGATTAAAGCGTTGCAGGAATTCCTGCGTCTTCATGGTTGTCAGACATTAAGTCATCTCCCATCATGCATTGAAGTTGTGCAGTCGGTGGGGAGCGAGCGGGGCATGTGGCTCTGAAAACTGCAGCTGCCTCCCGTCACGAGGTCGTCATTGCTCATGTCAGCGTGACTCCACAGCGAGTGGAGTCAGTGTGTTGTGAAGAAATCAGCGGTGATTGATTATGTTGAACAAACCTTTTATCTTGGCTTCCAGTCTTCTGCTTTCTAAAGAGGACTCTGAGGGTCTCGTAGCATCTCTCACTCGGTTGTGTGTTCTTCAGTTGGTGGACTATGTTGAGGTTTCTTTTTTTAAACGCAGGATGCATGCTGTGCAAACTGAGCTAAAGGGCATTTCAGGACATTTGTCTGTGAACTGATTGATGGTTACGACAGACAGTCAGTTTGTGTAAAACTTAAACCAGGTTTTCAACCTGTCTAAAGGTCTGTGGATGCTTTGATAGCACAGTTTATGAAAACTTTAGTCTTTTTGTGTTTTGTCTGTATCACTGTTAAATAAAAAGTCCAGGTGAAGTTCATAATATAATATAAATATAATACATCAATATAAATGGATATTACTAACCAGCGTCTCCTCTGCCACCACGTATGTCTCTTTCAGCTTTCACTCTCTCACATTCTGCATAATCCGAGATGTCAACTTGTATCTGTAAGTCTGATGATGCAACATTTATCTGCTGCAAACATAATTGACTCATTAACTGGAAAATTAAGTCCCCGGGATCAAGAACACCCATATCCCATATCTACCACCCATTTTCAGTGTAGAGGAGTAATTCTCACACAGCTGCCATTTCGGTTTATTTCAGTCGTCAGTGCTGTGACTTTGAGGACGATGTAATATAAGTGTTATACTGCAGCTCCCCCTAGTGCAAAAACAGGGCTACTGCAATAAAGCATGCTCTAGTTGTTATGACTGGATAGATATATAAAATGACATATTATATAGATCATAATTCACATATTGTTTGCTCTAAAATAGTAGCAGAAATGACAGCGTCTTTGATCTTAAACACCAACAGTGTTGGACCTGAACTTCTAGGATAAAAAGAAGAACAGTTTTAAACCAAACATCTCAAGCATCTTCTTAAGTTTTAGTACATTTTGTATATATATATATATATATATATATATATATATATATACAGCCTCTCTTAGCAAACTTCATCCACTGATGAAAACCATGTGATTCGAACCCCCAGAGACATATGTACAGTCGCTCCTGTAGACATGTGGGCCCACATACGTCTGTCTTTATTTCAGGGAGTCCCAGTGTATGTGGCATACAGTGATATCTTAGACAACCGTGTACATCCAACTTTGTGTATCTAAAATGATTTTGAATCAGAAAACAGACTTATCGCCCAACCAATCTGTGGCTGACCTCACTAATACTCCTGTGGTCGATGAAAGGAAGCTGTTGTAGCAGCAGATTAATGCTCCTGCTTTCTGAACGACATGTTCAATAAGCGCCAGACTTTTAGACGACATTGACAGGATGTCATTCCTCTAAAAACCTTTTATGAAGAGAACCTCATTTTCTGTCCACCGTTGTAACAGACAGATGTAGAATATCAACAATGGTTTTTTAAAAAAATCAGTTTCCACTGTGCAGGAAAACAAACAAACAAACAAACAAACAAACAATCAAACAAACAAACAACCACAGTCTGCCTTGTTTTTCTCTAAATCAATAATCTTTTTTAGTTTTAGTTCTAGACAGAGCTTTGTTATGTATTTACATTCAACTCCATATACAGTACAGTATAAAGACATACAGGAAACATGGCAGCCAACTGCTTATCCTGCACCGCCACCTAGAGGTGATCTTACAGAACAGCAGCCAGTCATTTAGTATGGACTGCAGCATATACCCTGTGTTCCCATGATAAATACAGTCATACATGGATAAACAAAACAAATGGAAACAGACAACTTGCAGCTGCAGCCAGACACAAAACACGTTGTGAGTTTTTACCCTTGTAACTATTTATAAGTATGAAAGCCTTATTTTGACTTCATAACGTCTCTTCTGCTGCTTCTCTCTCATCTGTCATTTGCTTTCATTTCCACATATCGTCTTCCTTTTTTTTTATCTTGTCCCAGTTGCAGAATAGAAGAGTGGTTATATAACACAGTCATTTCAGAATAAATCATCTCTGTCTGAGAGCCAATTTGCACTTAATGCTTTTATTGCTTCCTGATATTTGAGCTTCACTGAGGTCAAAATGATATTTGATAGGGGGCATTTAGAATATGGACTCACTTTCAATTAGTTTTAAGTAGTTTCCTTTTTCAGCCTTTTTTTAAAGGTTGGGTCATCTCAGATTATAGGAAATGACTTTATATATTTACAATTATAGTAACAATTAAATATAGAAAAAGTAGCCAGCATCTCCTAATCTGACTACCAGAACCACTGAAAGCATAAATAAAGCCTTTTATATCTATTCTTCTGACTAAATAATTAATCACATGTTTTCCATTAGTGAAAGGATACAGTCCAGCTGTTAGACACACCCTGAGATAAATATCAGATCTAAAGATCTTCTAGCCGCCTGTTGGTAAAATAGAAATAGGATAGAAAGTCTGACTCTGTATGTTCATTTCATTAGAGTCAGTTTAATCTCATTAAACTTTGACCTCCACTCACATGTCTCATCAGTTTGAAAGAGAAGGTGAGATTGACCTCTCTTTCAGGAAATATTGATCACCGTTATCTCGTTTTTTTTATAACAGCCTGTCTGAGGACATCAGAGTTGGAGGGATGCTGTGAGTGCATCACAGAGGACGTATACGTACATACATGTATGCAGGATGCATTAAAGCTACAGTACATGAGGGTCAATTAAGATCAATTAATCAATTAAAAAGCATATATATATATATATATATATATATATTTGGAAGAGACAGAGATGAGAGATATGTTGTTCTTTCACTCCCATTTCCTTTATTTGTTCTCACGGTGCATTAATTATGTAGTTATGTATTGTCAACATTGCACCGTCAGCTGATTGGCCGGATTAAATACGCTGTGGACATTTTAACATACTGATGTGCTTTTTTATAATATTGATTTTAACTAAGATTTTCTGCTCGTGTCTGTTTATTTGGGGGATTTGCTCTGTAAACCGAATCCTTGTCGCTGCTCGATTCTCAAACAGCTTTTCTGCTAAACTTTACTGTGAAACCGTTCGATATAAACGGTCATTGTATTCATAGTTTTTGCAGTAATGTCTGACACCTGGTTTCAGATTCTCTTCTGACTTCTGTTCAGCATGATTCAAGTGATCCTTTTCAGTCCAAATTTATGGGTTTATTCTTGTTTTCATCCTCAGCAGACTGAGGTGACCTTCCAGCTTTACTGTTAGACTGTATGTTTATTACTGTGTTCACAGATATTCATATAAAGAAGCTGGGGATGAATGGTTTGATGCAATGCAGCTACAGTGATTTCCATGATGCCAGTGCATATGTCAGCTGAGAGTGCGGTAAGCCCATCAGTCATTTCAGCTCGCTCTGACAGTGATTTGATTGAGCTATGTGGTTGGCAGATATTGTGCATGGCTTACAGTGGACTGTGTGCTGCTGCCTTAATAAAGCAAAGCCAGGCAACGTCTTCTTTCTGTGGAACGCTGGAATACAATTATCATGCTTTCAGAAACCAAAATGAGCTCGAATGTAAAGTGTGTTTTTAAATATGTCGTGTCAAAGACCGCTATGGTACAGGGTTTAGTTTAAAGATGCACATAATAAAGATCGTTCATCTACGGACTGAAATGACCTCGTTAAAAAGTTAAAGATGGTCATCACAAACATAATATAGAGTATAGAAGAATCCATTTTTAACGCATGTAGACAGCAGTTAAACGTATATAGTTTTGTGTTTTGTAGTCCTTTCATTGCATGATATATATATATATATATGTATATATTATTCTCAGTAGAAACTGTGGTTGCTCATAATGTTTTATGCCTAATAATTCAAGGCTCTTGTCTGTGATCTTCTCACTCATTATATGAAGATAATAACTCTTATTTGCTTGTTATCATGATAAATATTTAAGAGTTAAATCTTTTCTGTGTGTGTTGCTTTGCTAGCTAGCATTTATATAGCTTGGACAAAGTCAGCAGACAGCTAGGAATAGCACCAACAGGCTACAAGGGAAATAGGCTCCGAGTTACTACCGAGTTTACAGTGCTCAATCCCAGAATGTAGTTATTTAGAAGTTGAGTTATTTCCTTTTAAATCTATTAATGCTGGAAGTATTAGTATGAGTAGTTGCATGAGGACCAGGCGTACTGGTCCTGACAGTGTTAGAGTTTTATGGAAAGCAGGTCAATGGCAGCATTAACCCGGGGACATGAAAATCCTGCCTGTCTTATTATTAATGAAACAGAGGCAAAAATGAAATTCAACAAACAAATCAAATCTGTAGCTTCCAATAACTGGGACATACAATGCCATCAGGTTACCATAGTTACTTCCCAAACATATAGAACAACATTGATGTAGTTACTGCTGACAATCACAATTACCTATAGTTACACATGCACAGTCATAAGTGCACCACATCATACAGAATGTCATTTACTGCAGTTTAAATCCTTCCTGTGCCCAGTGACTCACTCCTGATTAAGCAGATGACCTACTTCTACCTTCACAAACACTGTGTTGGGAACCAGGGCCTGTAGCTGCTGTTTCATACACCTACAGTATAGCTACACGTAAAAATGTCTGTAACTTGTTGCTTGAGGGCAGTAAAGACTGGAGTCGATATCCGCTCAGATTTAATCTTAAGCATCAAAATGTGGAACGATCAATAGCTTTCTCCTTAT
Source organism: Pampus argenteus (assembly GCA_036937835.1). Classification (NCBI taxonomy): domain Eukaryota; kingdom Metazoa; phylum Chordata; class Actinopteri; order Scombriformes; family Stromateidae; genus Pampus; species Pampus argenteus. The sequence goes on along the minus strand of CM072874.1, from coordinate 1,559,104 downwards.
CATTTAAGACACTATCTTCCATTTGACCTCAGCTTCCCTTCAGTGTTTGTAAAGAGTCATTTCATATCTCGTCAGGTCGGAGCTTTTTTCTTCCAGTCAGGGAAGAAAGGTTTGGGTCAGCTCCCAGTGCTACCCAACACCATAATGAACCTTGGTGGTGATAATAAGGGGTTGAAGGAAAGAGATTAATTTTTAATGAATCACTCCTCAAATGATAATGGTTTCCTGAGGACTGTCATTAAATACTTTGATGATGACTTTGACCATTGCCATCCACAGGGTACAGCGAAACACTCCCAGGGTAACGCCGTCATCACAGCCCGGTTTGACAAATGTCCTTTAAAGATTTTAGCCGTCGGATACGATGCATCATAATTCTGTCATCATAAGATAAAAAATGTTTTTTGATTAAAACGGTTAAATAATTACATTTAAAAACACACAGATATACATGAAACATCTCACTTGTTCAATAACATTTTTGTTGTTGTTTTGTACTTCCAGTTATTTGCAGCATGAGTCTTATTTTTATAGCATCAGTTATTAATACCACTACATAACTTCAATGCACTGCATGTCTATTTACATCATAGATTTACAACACATTCAACCAGCAATCTGACATGCGTCGTATTGATATCGTACAGTCTGCAACCAACATATTACTATCGGCATCTCCAACAATGTGACACGCAGTAAACGTGTTGTTTTACAGTCTAAAGGTGCTTTAAGGAAAGGAAATAGATCACAGTTAAAGCAGAACGTTCAACCGTGACAGAGTGAGTAATAATTTTAGCATTTGCTTCTCTGTCAAAGTCTCCTGTTGCTAACCTGAGGGTGTGTTTACAACCTTCCTGACCATCTGCTGATGTTTCTTGCCCCCTCAGACTATAACAACTATAATGATTCTTGACATTATGTTATCATTACCCATAAAAAATGATTACCAACTCAAGAAAAAAAAAAGCAGAATTCTCCTTTAATCATATCCCAGAATGCATCGGCTGAAATTCACAAAAAAACAATCTTACACATGACTTTTGTAGCACCAGTACTTAGCCCCTCCTGACGTGACATCCTGTTAAGTTGACCACTTAAGATACAGTGTCAGACAAAAACAAGTACTTTAACCTTCTCTCTGGGTTGTCATCAGTTCCTGAAGAGAAAGTAAACATAGCCAAGGAAACCTATAAATGTCCTGCAGAGATTGACACCAGGTAACTGAATAGCAATATCTTTTCTTGTAAATAACCTGGACGCCCTTGTCAGCCTGACTCAGATCAGCATCTTGAGGGACGTCTCACAGCGCGTCTGCATCTTGGCCCTGTGCCTACATAATGGAGGGCACATCAGACCAGGAGACTGCCAACCATTCAGTGAAGTGGAACTAAAAGAGGAAGTGGTAGAGATGGAGTGAAGGAGAAGGGTTATTTTGAAGTGTGGGCAGAGTGAGTTACTGACTCGCATTCAGCCTCCATGACAGCCTGTTGACAAGCTGCAGCTGCGGGCTGAGATTCCCCTGCTGCTCCGGGGGAAGCTGCTGGGTGAGCATGGCTGGAATCAACAACACTTTGAATTTAATCTCTTTCTCGCCTGCCATCGTGTGCACGCTTGTTTGATGCTTCTTCAATTCCTGCACCTCACGTTGGTTGCAGTTTCCTCTCTCTTTTTGAATCTCTATTATTAGATTTCTTTTTCTCTGTATTTGTTAAGTGAATAATTATTATAATATTATAATATTATTATCAACACATTTGTTATTATCCATTAATTCCTGCTTCTCCATGCTGTCAAGGGCCACAAAGATGTAAATAGCCCTGCTACTGCAGTCTCACTGGCTGTGATCGGTTCTTTCCCCTCCTTACTTGACATGGTGCAAACACAGTAATGTTCCTGAAATCCTCACTGGGCTCAAGGATGCCCCCACTGTGAGGAAAATGTTAAGGATCACAGTGAAACTTGTAATGAAAGAGCAAATTAATTGTTTTGCCCTCCAGGCCCACTCAGTTATGGAGCAAGCTGAAACTGCTCTGCACCATTCTCAGCTCCCTGCAGTACGTAACGCTGGCCACAGGACGCTCAGTGCAGGGCTACACGCTATTTACCACAAAGAAGCACCCTGCAGGTTGTGAATGTAGTGATGACAGCATATCATGTGAAAGGGATCCTCCATTTTATCATGTATTTTAGCATGTTTTTGGTGCAGATCAAGAGATTTGTGTGTTAAAATTGGGAAAAAGTAGATTCAAAATGTAGGTTTTAAAAAAAACAAACAACTACATTTACATTTTTCTGCACTTTTCTTTATATGTTTACTTGTTATATTAGCTGAAAACAACACAAAAAGCATAATTACAACACGTCAACATATTTCCTATTCACACACACACACACACACACACACACACACACACACACACACACTGATGGCAGACGCTGCCATGTAAGCTGTGAGAGATAAATCGGTGGTAAAAATGTCAGACATAATGGACATAAAAGGAAGCTCATTTGAGGAACTCCACATGCGATCCACTAACATCCATTAAAGATGACTCTGTTTAGCATATAGCTTTTACATCCAGGCGGCTGCTGATGGTCTAAATCTGTAACACTCAAGCTTTACATGAAGGAGCTCGTGATCAATAACATCAATCTAATAGGACTGCTCCAGATCATTTTGTGGTCCACATATTTGTACCCGTTATCTGTCATTTGCACTAAAGCTGTGCATGTAGTGTCTTTATTTAGTGCTGGTAACAAGCTTATGATGCTACTAAATGGAGTTTTCCTGTCTGTCTAACTAAACATGGATAATATGTCCGTCCCATGTGATGATTCTTAATTGAATTTATGTAACTTTCTTTGGGTTTTGTGATCACGGCACCTCCACACTTCATAGATGTAGGCTGTGGAGAGGTGATTCTTGTACTCCAAAGCTTTTTCCCATCATTCTTTGTGCCGTCTAACTGTACAACATGATATTGATTCTTTTTTTTTCTCTAATTAAGTTTTGTCCTCGACCGTTTCAGGTTCATGTTTGTCAATAACTGGTTGAAACCTTTAGAGAAATATGTTGAAATCTCCATCTTGGCTTTGTGTACTCTACTTTGTCTTGTAGTTGCTATTCCATCCTGATCACTACAACCTATTGGAACTGATCCAGCCTTGATATATGAATCATCTCTATATGATGTGTTGGTAGTACTTAACTAGTCGGTTGTGTCACCATTTGTTTCATGCAGCATGCATCATTAAAGGAAGCAGTTGATGTTTTAAGGGACCATTATGTAATAGCCAGTGAATATTTAAGTCTTTTGTTCCACTTCTATATTCGATTCACATATTTATCCAGCATCTCACCCATAGCTTCTAAATAATTACGGTTTGATATGGTATGGTAGCTTGGTGGCCTACAGCAGCAGCCCATTAAAATAGATTTAATCAGTGCAAATTATATAATGACAACTGGGGGGTGAAAAGAACCCAGTACGACGCAGGCAAAGTATCCGGCTTGTTTAACGTAATGTCTGCAGTGTGTAGATGATGATAAATCCAATCCACTAAACTAACGCTCACGGGGCTCCAACCGCACAACAACTTTTATAATCAAAGGTCACCGACACCAACATGATCAGAGGCCTAAAACAGAGCGACTCCTTTGTTTTCCATTCATTTACAGCTACATCACTCATTCATTAAAGCCAATCAAATGAGACATCTTTAAGCTTTTTCTGTGGAAGTAAAGCAACAATAGACGTGATATGAAATGTATTCACCAGTCTAATTTTACCTTCATATCTTCACTATTTGAGGTCAAAGTCTAGCAGGGATCTTGATCATCTTCGTTCTGTCCTAATGGTGTCGGGATCCAGGTCCACTTTGTCTCTGATAAATCTAGCATCTTTTCATTCTCAGACTCAGAGACACCATCAATATTCACATTGTGAAACCTGGACATGAACATCCTGAACGTCCACTTCGTCATTTCTATGTTTGTGTATGTCAGCTTCATTTGATTTAAAGTTTGATGACAGGCTGGTACGAGCAGCCTTCACATTATTTACCTTCTTTTCTAAATTGGAGGCTACACACACAAACGTCGAGGTTGTTTTCTCACTGTTGTAGCAGGTCTTTATAAAAATCTGCCATCTTCACACCTTGTGAGAGACTTTACTGTCGGCCCCAACGGCACTGAGGGTAAAATGTTTGTGTGTTGCAAAAAACACTTAAAAACCACTTGAGAAAACTTTGTTGAGGAAATAATGAGGATTGAGGAGATTTCTGACATTTGCCATTTCTGAAAATATCAACAACATTTTACATCTCATGACGTCTGAGCTTTCATTTCATTTCCGCTTCTTCTCGTGAACACAGTGAACACAACCTCCTGTCTAATGCTGCTGCGAAGGTTTCAAACTGTTATTTTAAAATAAATTACCGTGAAAAGTAAGATGGAGCTTTGTAGTGAAAGTATGTGTTTTCCTTCCTTTTGTGCTTTGAGAGAGTATCTATTAAACGAGTAGGTGAGGGGAAAAAAGGAGGCAGCTATTTTTGGGAAACGGGCCCTTTGAGAGTAAACAAGACTGTCTGTGTCAGACAGACATTTCTGAGTGCTTGTTTTGTGATGACGACCAACCTCGTACACAAAATCCAGTTTAATGTTTAAACAATATCAAACAAGTCGATAATGTTTCTTATACATATGAGACTTATGTCACATTCCTGCTTAATCTCCATATATCTCGCTTGTGATTTTGATTGACGGCTCTCTTAATCCATCAGATTTTTGCAGGTAAAAAACAGGTTTAGTTCTTATTTGTGCATTTCAGATGACTTTGTTTTATTTCTTGACCTTTTGTAGTGCTCTGAGTTCAGTTTATTCTCTGAGCTAATGTGCTTCGATTTGTAATAAAGGTTAGAAATGAAAGTGATAGTGGCCATGGGCCTAGAGCCTTTGTTGTTGTTGCTTGTTAAATGTCTTCTCTGTCCTCGGTTTTTTGCTGTTTAAAAAAAAAGAAATGGTAGAAAACATAACACATGAAGAAACATATAAAAAATAAAAATGCAATGCACATGTATGTCTCTCACCAACACATAAAACATTAGAGCATTTGTGTAGTGTGAAGCAGAACCCTCCTAAGGTCGCGTCTTTGTTGAGGAAGATGGCACCACTATTGGAAAATGTTTGAGCCCCATTTTTGTCACACAGAGCTAATGTGAGTCTGAACGCTGCCTCACTGAAGTTGGGCAAAAAATATCCTAAACTAGAAGAAAGGCGTTTTTTTTCACCTTGGGGGTGTGCATGACCTCAAGTTTCATATAAAATCTGCAGTCATGAGCGTAAAGTTGACATTGTGTCCTTAGCGTAGCACCAAAGCTCATAGAGTGTCCAATATGGAGTACGCTTATTCTCTGAGGAGTAAACAGTATGTGTTCGGTAAATTAAGCTGCACTTCACAGGATGTGTTTAACATCAGGAGCAACTGTCTGCATTTCCAAAAAATATCACAAAGAAGAAAAGTTTAAAGCCGTCTGGATGCATTTAAGGAAAAGACAAAAACACATTTTCTGTCTGGACAGACACAAACTTCAAATCAGCAAAATTAAAAGTATACAGAACAAGGCTCAGAGACAGAAACATAACCCGTTCTGGAAACCACAATGTGTTTCTACAAATCGGCCTTCGTACAGTTTAAACAGAGGAGATGTATGAAGCTCATAGGTGGATTTTGTTACCTTCAGGCCGAGCCATGCCAGCATTTTCACTCTATTTACTGTACAGACCAGAGAGCGCTATCGATCTTGTCATCTCTTGGCAAACGAGTGTATAAATGACTGTCTTACTAAACATTTTCTTAAACATCTGTTTTCATTGTAAGGTGTAGGACTCTAAGACACATCAGCCACAGTAACGTACAGCTAGAGGAAGATGGCCTCTGCAACACTGCACCAAACCTGACTGGAAAGCTCAAATTTTTTTGATGTGAAAAACTAATAATGTGGACTGAAGTGTTTATTGGAGAGGAGAACATGCATTTTCAGAGTTAACAAGCTTAGTGTGAACATGGTGTCAGTCTCCTTCATCATTCCTGGCACAGAAACGCAGCTCATCTACACCTATTCTGCTCTTCAGCGTGTGTGAAAGCATGTATGTGTGTGTGTGTGTGTGTGTGTGTGATAGAGAGAGAGACAGAGAGAGTATCACAACCTGCTGAAATGCCATGTTATGAGAGATAAACTTTTTATATGCCAGACCGCTACTATATATTACTACAATTAGTTTATCATTTCAGGCCGTAATCCTACAGATGGAGGCTTTGCACCATTGACTCCGCAGCCAAGCACATCCACCAAATGTGTGACTGAACGCCTCTGAGAACTGGTGCTAAATCACCAGGTGACCTGATTCTGCTGCAGATTTTCAGGTCTGCCAGTCTTCTCTTACTTTTATGTACCGGAGACAAGAGAAATCATTTTGTTGCAGCCATATCTCCCATTGTGGTGTATCCTCCTGCTTTAGATTGCAGGTTATTTTTCCAACTCGGTGTGCACGTTATCGCAGGTTATTTTTAGACCTTATCCAAAAATGACAAAACAAGATGTGTTCAACGTGAACGTGTTTTGACAAAAAGGAAATCAGTAATACATGAGGCGGACAAACTGCAGCAGAGGCTAGACCATCATACCACGAGTTATTTTATTTATTTATTTGTCTTGTGTGCTGGTTAGAGTTGTTAATGATTGACGTTTATTTCAATATTTCGTTTAAGTGTTGCATTTACAAATCCAACAGTTCGACCATACCTCCACTATGAAAAGGAATTATTAAAGGACGTTCATACTGGCTGTTAAAATATTCCCTTAAAATGTTCCTTCAACATAAGTGATGGAGTCATTTAAAGTAGATGTGAAGCTTCTCTGAGGCTTCATCAGTGTGAGTTAGTCATATCAAGTGGATAGTTAGTCTCACAGAACAACATGACGAATTAAATCTACTGGTGTGCTGACCATTGCCGTCAGCAAAGAGGTTCTCACGGTCCCAGAAAATGTGTGCTTGGAGCTATTTACCAAATCCTCAACCAAGGTGAGGATCATACTGCATCATACCAAAAAACAATCTGTGGCTGCGCCTTTTAATGAGTTTACTCAGTGGCAGTCCCAGGCATAGACGACGTGTCTCTGGCTTGAAGTAAGGAGCAGAGGCGCTTGGCTTTTCTTTGTTTGTGTCAGAGCATCTTTTTTACCTGCTGCCAATAGACAAACCCTCCATAACAATGTTGTGTCTTGTTAAAGTCTAGCATCGCTTTTACATTTCCGTTAGTGGTTCATTAGTTTTGAACTCATTCATGGTCTAGTCGTTAAAACATTTATTAAATCCCTCATTGGTTTTGTAAAAATACTGAAGTTGACGGTGAATACACATAAAGCATGTCCTTGAATTGAATTAAATGTATAAAGTCAAGAATATTGTTGAACATGTTGTTGTGTTGCAGCTGCCAAAGGTCAAACTGCAGTGACCTTATTAGGGCATCAAATTGCTTTTTTTATGATTTCTGTCCTGTTTGTGGATGGTTAAAACATGTTAACTTTACTGTACTGATGTATAAACACATGCTGCATACATGTTAATATATGGGCCATTAAAGATAAGGGTGGACCTGTTATCATTGCATGTCCAGATTAACCCTCTAGGGGGCCTCGAGCAGACATCTTCTATCGGTACCCAGTGAACAGTCTCTGCTGTACAATGTACACATCTGATTTCAGTTAATGTAACCTGAATTTTTCATTGGATGACACTTGGATAAGGGAACGCCTTTGAGGTACAGGGAACTCAAACCTATGACTTTCTAACTAAACAGGGGTTAATCGTGTTCACAGTTTTGCCCTCAGTTCTTATAAATGTCAACAGCTACTGTTAATTGCTCCCATGTTGTGTATTTAATTAAACTGTATTAGCTTCATTTCATGTTTCAATTTTTGTTGAGTGTTTCATCACATCAGGAAAAAGGGCCATACATGGAGTACTGCTCAATTTTCAGCTCCTTTTTAGTGTCAAGAGAAGGTAACCTCTGTAAAGGGTATCATTAATATAATATATAACCCTAAACCAAACCAGGCCTTAACCACAGCGTTTATTATTCAACTGATAAATAACTGAACTGTAACTGTATCCTCTATTTTTTAAACTATTTTGATTTGATCACATGAGCTTCCATACCATCAATAAATGAAATATTGAATAGTGATTGACATCCTATCTAACGTCTATGTATTAAGAGACTTGTAGGCTAGTCAGTTTAATCTACCTCAGCTACAGTGGTCTCCAGTTTTCATGGCAAAAAACAAAAATCAAAACATTCATAGAAACGTCTGAAACCTGTAGCATAATCCATAACCCATAGACCCATAATCCATTTCTTCTCTCTCCAGCTGTGTGCTCAGTATGGTCCAAACCTTCATATTGTTGCTAAATATGGCAATATTTCAATTAGCTAGCATAGCATGAGAGAACCACCTCCCACTCTTCCAGTGGTCAGGAGGCCTGCTCTGATAAAGGCTAGTTTAAACAACCAGCAGACATTAGGCAACATTAGCATTTATCTGATGCCATGTTTCTGGCCACTTAATGCATATAAGGCTAATAATCACTCCTCTTTTAGCTCTGCTTTGGTTTCCATCAACTCCATGTCTGGATGTTTAGCTGCTAAATGCTCCCTTAACGTTGTCTGCCAGTTAATGCTGGCCAGGTAAGTGCAGTGGGTTTATCTGAACTTCTCTGCTGAAAACAGCTGGCTACTGTTGCTGTATATGATGTTGTAGGTTTATTTAATTAAAAAAAGATAATTAGTGAAAAGATCCCCTTTAGACATGTCTTGAAAAATATTATTAAAATAATTATTTTAACAAAAATATAATTGTTTTCCACACCTTATCTCCATTTGTCCCTGGTATCCCATCCTCATCCAGCCCTCTCATCCTTTGTTGCAAGCTTAGCCTGTCTTTATCATATTTAACACATTTTATTATTACATTTTCAGTTATATTACAATGCTCATATACTTGTATTAACACCCACTGAAGACCAACAATTGCTGCCATTATCTCAGCTATATAAATTGATTATTTATCTGTAATTCTATTCTATGAATGAATTTGAAATTGTGTAGCTCCCTTGTACATCTTTCATTAAGCCAAATTCACATTTAAATTACTTAACTTTTTCCATTGGTTGTCCATATAATTTGTTACTCTGTTCATCTATATTTCTCTTTATAGTAAAGTACATATCAAGACCTACTGATTAAAAGTTTAAATTCATAATTCTATGACCATTGTTCTACGCTTTGAATAGCCTCTGTAATCTTTCTTAGCATATGTGCTTCATCTCTTTCTTTAAGCCATATCACTCTGTCATCTGCATATAGTGATGAACATGAAAACAATTGCCATCAAGTCTTTCATCCTAAATGTTTTTTCTATATTTCATTTCTTACTTTAGCAACAGCATCAACTGTAGATCTTCCTTTCCTGAAATCTATTCTGGCATGATGCTATTAGTCTTCTCTGTTCTTGAACATATTTAAGTATTCAAACCAAAACCTTTTCCATCCATTTATGAAGTTATTGCATTGGGTCTATAATTCCCAGCATCATTTCAGTCCTCACAGGATTTACTGAAAGTTAAAATGAATGTAATCTTTCACCTTTTTTGCATTAATCCTTCAAACAAAATATCATTTTTTGTGTAAAGTGTAATGTCTGCAGCATCTAAAATGATTATTTGCTGTATATTGCTCAGATTGAGCATCTTGTGCTGTAGCTTTGCACCTTTGAAGTACTGCTGGCTGCTTCTCATCTCAGGTTGACTGTTCCTGCTGGTAACTTTACTGTCAGCTTTATATGTCACCTTCTTAAATTAGTAGCAAGCTTCGTGGTGACGCTGATGCATTACAGCACAGTGTTACAGTGTCGCAGCCTCCCGATATAATGTGGAGCCTTGTTGTGTGTGACATTTACTTCAGAGTGGATTTTTTTTTTTTTGTATATATATATATGATGGTATATGATTAGAGATTTTAGCTCACCAACAATGATCAGGTTGTCCTTGATTATTCACACACTTTATGACAACACAGAAAGAGTTTCTTTATAAGATTTGATAGAATGATAGTTTATCATAAATATGTCCCAAGATGGTGGAGACCAAAACTGAGCTAAAAGTGGAGTGAATATAGAAAATAAAATGTATCAATGGACACAAACATAACCTGAAATGAATGTAGCATTCATTTGCTACATAGTTGCTCTACAGTCGCATACTTTAAAATGTTTAATGCTTTGTTTTAGGATGATCTTCTAATAATTTTCACATATCATATGGTAATATGGTACAACACTGCCATGACAAAATGCTAAGTTTCTCGATATAATGAAAAAAACAATGGGAAGAAAATATTGTAATGTTATAATTACTCATTATAACAAGAAAATTCAGGATTATTAATAAGGTTTCATATCTAAATAATTGCATTATACAATATAATGTTTTGAATGACACTTTTAATTAGAAGTTTAGAATAAGTGTCTCAGTGTCGCTTCATGTGTTTCTATACACACACACACACACACACACACACACACACACACACACACACACACACACACACTGATATAAGATCAGTAATCCGAATTAAAGCCCCGGTGACCATCTGCTGTCTACACCGGCGGCACTACTTTGTTACTGCATTCACCTCAGCCCGCCCCCTCGGTGTGTGTGTGGAGCCTACCGGGCGGAGTAATTCGTGTTGGTATCTATTGAGTTCATGTGTGTGTGTGTGTGTGTATGTGTGTGTGTGTGAGAGAGAGAGAGACAGAGAGAGAGAGAGAGAGAGAAGGAGGGAGAGCGCGTACTACCGCTGCTGCTTGTCACTCATTGTGCAGAGAACACGGGTAGCGACAAGGACCAAAAATCCGTCCGGTAGCAGTTGTTGTCCCTGGAAAAAGGCTGATATCTGCCCCCCCTTCCCCATCACCACCCCCTCCTCCAGAAACACCTCGTCTGTTTAAAGTGCGTCTGCTCTTCAAGGAGAATATCTGTGACACATTTACAATGCTTCAAACAAGGGACCTCATCTGGGGATTGCTGTTCATTGGCTGTGCAGGTAAGAAGCTGAGTTATTAATTATTAATATTAGGTCAAAGAGGAGATTTAATCACCAACGCTGTGGCTAAAGCAAAAATATGTTAGTGTGCAGGCCGAGCTGTGCTGATCCCGGAGCAGCATCCTCTGGTCCCACTGGCGGCATCCTTGTCACTGAGTCCGGACTGTGAGGTCGGGACTAGTGCTGCCAAATGCACCAGCAATACAGCAAAAGTTGAAGTCAGAGTATTTACCTACAAGTGAACCTCATTCCTGTAGTTTAAACCAGGAGCTGGTCCTCATACTACAGATGACAGCTCAGGTCCAGCTGCTCCATCCTCCCTGAGTGAACGCAAAGTGCAGATTTGTGTCATTTTGCTGCGTTTTTATGCGTGTAAAGGTTAGATGGATTACTTCTACTCCCCGTGGCTGCTCGTATGTCTCAGTGTTAGTTTGTGATATCAGCCGACCCGAAGTAAACGCGTGTGTTGTTATCCAGAAGTCGTCCTCGGCTCTTCCTCCTGCCGGGTCGACCGTGACGCACCGGGGATGGAGCGTCCGGAGCGTCCGGAGCGTCGCCCGCTTTGTTCCACTTCACAAACGCAGCCTTGAGGGCTTTTTATCAAAACCAAAGTCGGATTTTGGTTTTCATAAGCATGTGCTTAAACTCTCGCTGTGGATTAGACGCGTCCACCATTCAGACTCTGGCCATCATCGGATTTGGCACGCAAACATTATTGTGCGCTGATGAGTCGATGTGGGATTTTAGATTTGACCATCAGTGTGTTCATATACTGAAGGTCCTTCATGTGGTGTAAACTCTTGTTTCTGACTCAAACAGGACACTGCAGCTCTCGACTCAGCGCGTTATGTTCATATTGAACTGGCTGATTTGATTCTAGTTTTTAATTTGGTTGGTTGGGAGGAAATTCGTCATCCATTGAAGACGACTGAATAGTCATTCAATGTATACAATAGGATCCAATCCCAGAGCTCCTATGGTTATATAGGGAGGAGGGGACCTACCCCCCATCCCCCCACCTCTCCCGCCTCCCACATCCTCCTCCCCTCCCTGCATCTGCCTCCCATTTGAATAGATTGTGGTGCTACAAGTGGAGTTTGAGGACCCCCAGGGGTCCTTGGAGAGGGAAAAAACTGCTTATTGAACAGTAATTTAATGTATTAAACAATGTATGAGGAAGCTTATTCTGACTACATGCATCCGTTAGGTTGAGGTCAGGTCTCATTCAGCTAACATTGTCTCTGTCCTGCTGTCTTGACTACACTGTCCCCTGCTGGAGTTTGATGCAGATACTAATATCAATATTTGAATTTCCAAAATAAATCAAATAATGATAATATCGGTTGATATTTGTTATTGTTGTCTTATTAATGAATCCATAAACCTGTTAGTGTAATAAACACTAGTTAGTGTATCTGTAATAAACTATAACTGATAGCTGCCATGATGTGTGGGTTGTGTGTCTACCTACAGATCCATATCTCAACAGTATGCACTTTAATTACTTTTCTTTTAAGAGATTACATATTTTTTGAGGTATTTCTCCAATCAACACCCACCTTTTCCACCCACACACTGTCAGCTTATCACTGTTAGCCGTGTATAGGGTGGTGTGGTACCACGAACTCAGAGGATGTGATCGTTTTGTTCCTATATGATTCATGACCCAAGTGAAATACTCTGACGCCCCCGCAGGTCTCTGAACTTTACATGTGTGGAAGTAAAAAGAACCTAGAGGGAGACAATTAGACGTCTGTGCATTAGCATTGGCCTGCAGCAATCGGGGAATGAACTCAAAGAAATTGATCACATTATTTGATAGGCCCAGGGTATTTTAAAAGGGTAATGACAGTAGAACACAGTTTGAAGGCTCAGCAATTTAATTGCATTTATTGATTTCGAGTTCCTGTTCCAGTTCACTGATAATTAAATTTTGAGGCTAGTCACAAACATATAATGTGGAGCCACACAACTTTCCAAGAAATGGCTGAATAGAATTTGATTGTAGAATTGGACGCAGACACTGGACTTTTTTTTGTCTCCGTCTGTCTGCATCCACCTGGAGTCTGGTCTGTATCACCACTTCTGATCTATTACATCCAGATGGAGTTTAGTCAGAGAAACACAACTATTTGTTACCTCTTTTCACACACTTTCATTTTCACCTTTTCAAGAGTGAAAATGTAGACTGCGCTCAGAGCAACTTAAGAGAAAGAAAAAAAAAAAAAAAGGGCAGGAAAGTCCAGGGACAAAAATAAACCTGTTTTTGCTGCTGAAATGCAGCGTCATTGTATCGGCCAATCAAACATACGCCCTCCAACCTGATAGATTACTTTGTAGAGGAACAAGGTAATTACACTCCTGACCTTACGATCGTTGAGATGGAGGATTCAATTATTGTCAGTGTAAAATCATTCCTCATAGTATTAAAAATAACTGCAGTGTCTTCAAACTCGTAGATCTATTACTCAAACTGGACCTCTTCAATCATAGTTTCATTGGTACCTGAAACAACAAACCTCTTGATCTTTTTTTAAGTTCTGTTATTGGTCTGAATCACCAAGTTACTGCTTTGTACCTGTCGATCAATTCATGCTGTTTTCTGAAACTGAAGATATTCGGTTCAAGGGCGAAGCAGATCCATGCGGTTATGAATTTTGAGATAAGAGGTGAGCGCTGTTTATGCGAACACCGTGATGTTCATTTAATGATCTTCTAGATCTAAAACAATGTTTTTATGCGTCAAGCACAGAGGACAAAGTTTAACTTAACATTTTTTAGGGAGAGAAAATACACAATTCCTAAATGGCTAGCATATGGGACTTTAACTGCTGTGGTGAGTTCAAAGCCACTATGAAAATAATACTGGCTATTTTTGACTTAGGGGAACTGGAAAAAGCTGCCAAACAAGGGAAAATTATAAGGCGCTTTTAGCCTGCTCTCTGAATAAAAGTAGATTCTGGATCCTCAGAGGTTTGCTCTGTAGTTGCAACAATATCTACACACACACACACACACACACACATTGATCAGAAATCCTCATCAGTACAGATGCTCAGATTATAACTGTTCCCCTCTTTGAATTCATTTTATACTTCTGCAGCTGTACAGTTTTTATAAAAGCAAACAACATCAGACAATGACTTCACATTTAGTTATAATTGTGCATTTAGTTGATTTGGCAGATGTGAGTTTACATAATCCTCACTCATTACTGTGCATCGATTTTTACATCTACTTTTGCTTATTATTCAGTTTTGTGCATGCATGTGTAATATTTCTGACAACTTCTTGCAACTTTAAATTTGTGGCTTTTATTTCCCTCGTGATGCTGGACAGTGAAGTGACGCCAAAAACAAAAATGAAGGAGCTTGAAAAAATGATTGCACAAGATCCTTTATGGAAATCACTAAAAGAGATGAAAAGTAACCTCATAAAATGTACTATACTATCATTGTTTGCAAAAGTACTACAACATATATGATACTACATATATGATACTACATATATGATACAACATATATGATACTACATATATGATACAACATATATGATACTACAGCTTTAAGATGAAGTCTGGTTTTCTTATAATGACCACAGATCCCAGGATTTGAGGAACATGAAGAAAGTAAACTAATAATTAAACTATTGATACACTATATGACCAATTATTATGTCAAGAGGCTTTTTGCAGCTCTGTGGATGATAAAACATTATATAACAATTAGAAATGACTATGACTGTAAATTAAAGCGTGCTCTATGTGAAAAGTGTCATGAGAAGACGTCTGTTATGACTGAAATTGACTTGACTATGAAGCATGTTTTTATCGTGGATTCTGATACATTATCCATAAATGAATGTTATCTCTTAGTGCTTCTTCATACAGAATGTGAAAGTGAGATACAGCAGATAAGTTAAAATGATGGCTGGCTGTTGCATTTCTTCTCTGCTGACTGTTAGATGAGGATGGGCCGTCTTTGCATATTAATCAGTGCATGAATAGGGACCATGAGTGATTTGCATTGTGTGAGCTCCGAGGGCGTCCTATGGAGGATTGAATGTGGGGGAAAAAAAAAACCTAAAAAAAAATGGGCTTGTTCTACAGAACGGGGCTCCAACTATTGAATATTTTTTCCATTATCAGTACAGCATAACTTTACAGTGTACAGTGTGTACCCAGCTACACAATAAGCTCAACCAACACATTATTTAAAGACAAAGTAAAGAGAAAAATCATTTTCACTGTGGATGTACATACAGTAACTGCAAAGCTCGCCTCCTGGTGGATTATGTAGCATTAAACATTATAAAGTTATCTATTTTATGATATGTTAACATGTACCAAACTAGCTGCTATGAACTCAGATGAATAACGTGATGCATCCAGCTATAATTTAACATAGAGAAGTTATATGACACAGTGAGTTATGTCTTTTGGGATAATATAATCAACAGGAAGTTGGCTCAACCTTGAACATGATTTAATTAAAATCACAGCTCTGCCACGTCCAAAATTCACTCTTTTAATCATGATGTTGTTGTGAAAACATTCAGCTTAAATTTAACTTTGTTGCATATTTAAAAGTTTGATCATTAAGGGTGAAATATATGAAAACCAGAGCTCATATATGAAAGTCATGTTTTGTGAAAAAACATGCAGACTTTGCCAAATTCCCTGACAGCTTGTCTCTGACCCTGCTTCACTTGCATTGGCTCTTGTACTAAATAACTCTGCAGAAGTCTTCAAAGAAGCACCTCAGCAGGATGAATCAGTATCAGCGTCTAATGGATTCAGATAAAATGTGCCTTAAGATCACATTGAGCGAAGTAAAACATCTCTGGGATTGGTTCTGATTCAAAACAGACTTTGAAGCTGCAGGTGCCTTTAGGCTAATAGCCACGCTGCTCATGGAGAACGTGGAAGGTGATGGTTAATGGACACTTGTTTTCTGTGACACTCGGCATCCTTTGCAGAGTCCTTTAGCCCAACCTCACCTGGTCATGTGTATCAGCTCTGATGATCTGTGCAGCCCCCTGCAGTTTCATCTTTCTGAGCTCTGTTTAGATGAGGCTGCCATGTCATGCCATGTTTAGGGTGCCCGAGATGGCGATGGGCTCCATTACCGTGTAACAGAAACCCAGCGTGACGTCCCTGTCCTGCTCGAACTGCCTGGAGAACTACAAGCACCCATTTTATTTGGAATAGATATTGTTTGTATCGATGTTCTAGTTTTCTTTATTGTCAGCATGGGGCCCGGCGTTATTTATAGTCTGCCACTATCCTAACTTGCTTCCCCCAGGACTGGCACTGCTAAACAGATGGTATTTCTGTGTGTGAAATCAAACACTTCTGAGTTTTCTTGTGATACAGTAACACAGTAACACTCAATTGTAAAAACCTGAACCTGTTTCAGTCATTAGATACACTCATATAGACAACATCTTAATATAAAAAAACCTCTGCTCTAGTTGCAGTCACCTCTATCACGCTTCACGCTGTTCGCACATCAGCAGAGAATCATTCGTATGCTTAATAAGGGACGACTGTCAGTCCTTTTTTCATGAGTCACATCTGCAGGGAGAGTGGGAGGTTTTGCTTGATTGTTCCATTGTTCAACTACGCGTTTAGGTGATGAGAAAAGACAGCTGATAGATATTTTTTTTTAAGATGATGCCCCAACACTTGCGTATAAAGGTACTGGAGGCCGACTGCTGGCGTCAGCCTCTCTCCTGGAAAGCTCAATTGTCAGTAATCAAATCTATTTCTTGCAGTTTTGTATGAGACGCTATTGAAATTTCCAGGAAATACAGTATACTGTAAAAATGCTAAAGGGCAACACATATCATCTGTGTATTACACGCATCAAAACACCTGCTGTTTATTTATCATGTTACCTGCTTGCATAACTCTAGTTTTATAAAATGCTGAAAAAAAATTGTACATTTTTACCTGTTTCCAGTTGATTATGATGATAATAAGAGACTGAATATGACACAAAATCCTCCTCAAATGTCTCTGTACATGGTTGCTTACTTGTTATAGGCGTAAGGAGATTGTTTATGAATTATTTTTATTATTTTCTTGATTAATCAATGAGTTGTTCTGTCTATAAAATGATGAAAATGTTGCTCACTGTTTCCCAAATCCCAAGCTGACTTTCCCAAATGTCTTTTAGTATTCAGTTTTCTATCAAAGAAGACTAAAAGACCAGAAAATGTTGACATTTGAGAAGATGGAATCAGAGAATTTCTTCTCCTCAGAATGATTGATCAATTATCAAAGTAGCTGGTGATTCATTTATTTCAATCAATAACTGTTACAGCTCTAAAATGGCTGTTGTTCAATTAGTTCCTCTTTCTACCACTTGGTTCCAGGTCACAGCTGATTCCTAATTATTCTTGTGACCGCTGCCATTTCCTGCAGAGCAAACTCGGCACTTTTTTCGTCTACTTCACCAGTGCTGCAGCGTTAGGGACTAATAGAAGTGAAAGTGTTGGACAGTCTGAGGCCGTTCGTTCCAGGATTTTAGAAAGCGAGCTCATCACACCTGCTGTGTTTGTCTTCACGTCGGGGAGGATTTTCTGCTCTTTTCAAACCACCTGGTGTCTACAGGGGTAATTGTTGCTTATTTAAGATGCATGATGGGATATTTTCCCACACAATGCATTGTGATTGTGTCTGTTTTTGAATTTTTTTCTTCTCTCTTTGAATGGCTCTTACTTTTTGCGTGGTAATTGTATTATTTTTCTCCGGGACATGGTCCGTCATGCTATTATCTTCATGAGCTCCATCTTTTTTTTTTCCAGACTAAGTGCTTTGGTTCCCATATTAACATGGAGGTCTCAGTTCGCATTACAGCTTTCTCTAGTGATAAACGATTCCAATAAAGGTATATATTTAGCGAAGGCAGCTGGTGATTATGTACTTGGGTGGGGCCACAGGCACTAAGGGTCTCTGCTTAGACTCAGTTGATTCTTCTGCCTTGATGTGTAGCGAGCAGTAAAAAATACTCAAGCTGCCATCAAGCTTCGTCTTTTAAATTTACTCACACAAATGAAAATGGAGCCAGTAAAGCAAAAATCACCTCTGTCTCCAAAACCGGTATCCATGGCAACACTTCCTGTTTAAATCATCCAAAGCATGATGGGATCTATGGCTGCAACTAACGATTATTGATTACCCTGACGATTATTTTCTCGATTAGTTTGGTCTGTATAATGGTAACAAAATGTCAATTGCAGTCGTTTTCCGCTGCGTGATGCAGATTTTTTTACTCTTTAAATCTATTTACTTCCATTCTACATGCATAACAGCATTGATTGGGTGTTGAGCATTGAAAAAGTGACCCACGCCCAGTACTGTACCTGAATGTATCATTTGCAGACACTGATGGAGGACTGGAGCTGCTGCTAATGTGCTGCTTTCACTAATCAGGCTGTTTAGACATTGTGTAAAGCTCAGAGTGTCCCAACAGGATCCGCTCTCCTCTATACATTATTAACAGATGTTCTTTAGTGTGTTGAAAAGCTCCATCCAGGATGTTTTGGTACTGACATAGTTCACCTGAGCTAAAATAGTTTGACACACTTGCAGCGACTCAGAGACCAACTTAAGGACGATTCCTGCCGCAGTGATAAACGATGTGTACATGATGCTCATAAGATGCACGATGACAAACCACCGTGTTCCTACTATCAGAAATCTATCGTCTCACCTTGGCAGAGCTATCATGCAGAGAAAAGGCCGTAATGTATTTGGGCTTCTGTTTTACTGTCTCTTAATCCCAACGAGTGACTCACCATCATGATGTAATGCCTAGCAATGGCAGTTAGCTCATCCCAGGGACTCTGGCTGTGATTGGCTGGGATCCTCAGGTGCCAGGCTGCCTCAGCCTTTGTGTGAAGAAAAAAAAAAAAAAAAAACGTCTTCTGGGAGAAAGGAACGAGGCGAGATTTGCAGCATGTGCAGTATTCTGTAGACTTGTTTACTTTCTAAATTGGCACAATTGTCAGCGAGCACATTCTTGAGGCGAGCATCTTCTGTGGCTCTGTGCTGTTTTCAGACCATTCCAGCAAAAGTCCACGATTACTGCTCACAAGCTCAGGTGGCACACACTCACAGATGCAATATGATATATATACATGCATAGATTTCATCTAATCTTAATGGAAATGTGGACACTTTACTTACTGGTGTTCATAATTCATATTCAAGACTTTCAGAGTTGTTTTTAAGAAGCCTTGCTGTGCATTTAAAAGGCTTCATAACATCTGTTGAATTCAGCCGGAAAGAAAAAAACACATTAAGTAGTAACTTTATTAAATGCTCCATTTGTGGTAATGTAAAAGAATATTGGGTTTATGTTTCAAGGTAATGGTCTTCTGATGTGAAATGGGAAAAAAAATAACAGCTAAGTGCTTCAAACAGAGATGATACACTTTGGTTTCTTGTCACAGTTAACTGTTAAAAAGAAGGCAAAGATGCAGTCTTAGCAATTGTAACACTGTGTGTGTGTGTGTGTGTGTGTGTGTGTGTGTGTGTGTGTGTACTTGTTTACAAAATGCACTGCATTTGAAATCTGCTGTGAGGTAATGGTACGGAAACGAGATGAAACACAGAGATGTTGATTCGACAGCGGATGCAGCCCAGACTCAGTGGACCTTTAGATCAAACTGCTGTCAAATATCATTCAATTAACTGGTCAAATCCTTCTTACAATCTAATATCAGTGATGGGTATAATCAGAGCCCTGCTGTATGGAAATCACATGTGAACATCGATGAGGTCAGACTGATGAAAATAAATGGTGTTGTTGTGTTGTGTTGGTAGCAGGTGGTTGCATGGTAACATCATCTAGGTGCTGAGAGGGAGTGGCTGTTCCCATAACGGAGACAAAGTGAACATGAATATATTTAACATGAGCAGCATCATATCTCAATATGTGAAATGTATCTGTAAGCATCGTGTATTGAAAAGTTTTAATCAAATAGTCTTAATCTAAACCAGAAGATCTTCTAACTTTATAATAATATTGAATATGTTGTTTAGTAGTTTGAGTATTAGTGGAACTGGTTTGAGATGTATTATTTAAAGTAAGGTTTTGTTGTTCATCCTTGGAAATTAAAATAAATATTTTTTTCCTACAAATGCAAAAAGCAGAACAAACTCAGATTAGTTTAAAATATATTAAAAATATAATCTACAATCAAAGCTACTTAATAACTGAGTGTATTTCAATGAGCCTCTTAGGTTTCAAGTGGTAGGAAAAAAAATATTAATGTAGAAATCTAATTCATGTTCACAGATTATTATGTTGTGCACTACATGGAAATACATGTGCACAAATAAATAATAATAATAAGGAGCGTTGAGTCGATCTTCTGATATGGACCTCATTTAATAAACTGGCACAAAAATGATCAACACTAAAAAAGGATTTGACATCTTTCCTCTAAATGCTTCATTGATTTAGATGTTACAGTGAAGAAAGAACAACCGATTTGATCTAAAGGAGACAATCCCCCCGGTTTGACTCTAAGAGGGTCTTCTCTGTTATGTGTTTATGGTCAGGCTGCTGCGTTTGATGAAATCAGTGGAGGTCTCTAAGTTATTAGGCTTTCACATTAACAGCGATGCACGAAGAAAAGCTCCAGGAGTGAGTCACTGTGAGCAGGAGAGGAAAAACAAAGGTGGAGGGCGGCAGGCGGGAGGAGGGGTGGAGGATGAGAGGGAGGCGGGACACAAAGCAAAGTGTCGCCAAGGAGGAGCCACTGGGTCGGCAGGGCACTTCAGCCTCTGGATTCATTGTTTCCCTTTGTGACACTAGAGCTCCATTTGATGTAATAAAGCTCTCGGAGAGCAGCAGTAGCTTTAGAAACGTGTACATGTTGTTCTTAGACCTTCATTGAAACACAACGGGGACAAATGATGAAAATAAGATTCAACAATGTTTATATAAAATATTCAATACTCAGTTGATAAAGTGCAATATGAGGCATGATACCTTCTTTCTTTTAACATGGTAGTGACATATCTCTGCCTTGAATGATAAGCTTTGTGGGTTTTTTTTTCTTGTTTCAGCTCTAAAAGTGAGAGGAGGCTCCGGTGGTGAACTGAGTGCTGCAAACGGAGCAAAATGTTTTCTTATTGTGGCCTGATTATGTCTCTGCAATGACTAGCCGCTCTCCTGACTGACAGCTGTCTCATTTTATCTGCGAGGCTTTATCTGCATAATGCAGCGCTCTGCTGCTTTAATAAGCCACTGCAACTGCAAAGTTCTCTCGCTGGGTAATTATTTTGCTCTATTGACAGTTCAGAAATTACACCTGCACGCAAAAAATAGAAGCCATAAGACTTTTTTTGCCCTGGTTGGAGAACAGAATTTGCTTTTTTGATCACACACAAATGTTGTCGGGTGATAAAGAAGCGCTCTTAGTTGCTTTGTAGCTTCTCATTATTTGGTGGCTTGCAGTGTTTGTGCTGCACGACTTACTGTAAATGCTGAAATACCTGCAATATGAATCTGTGAATTAGAAGTACTGCAAATCTGCAGCCGCCACTCGTTGCCTTATACTATTGCATTTTTGGCCAATAATGCAAAGCTTTAACCGATCAATAAACTCCTTACTAAGCTCTCTGAAGTCTTTTACATTTTTAATTTAATGCACTGCAGGATAGAAAGCTCTAACTTTCCCTTCATGGTTCAAATGAGCAGCATGGATTTTTTATAAATGCTTTTATACCTCCATATATTTCAATTGAAGGTTAAAATAATCTACCCAAATAAATTTTAACATTTCTCGAATGTTTCATACCTTCATACGCGTAGGCAGTCAGAATTTAACTGAGGCTGTTTTATTGGTTTCACTGCGATCTTATCCTATCCATCGTTCATGACAGATCAGGAAGTAAATGTCAAATGAAGGCTGTTGTTCACTTCGAACACCAGAAGGATAAAATATGTTTACATTGCAGGAACAAAAGGAGCATGTCATGCCGCGCCGCGTGTGATTGATACTGGCTTCCAGTGCAGGCAGCCAGATGGGCTGAGCTCAGATGATCCAGCACGAGGGGTCGAGGGCTCGGCCTCAGAGACTGTGCTGTCCAAATGCTCGGCCTCAGAGACGTGTAATGTGCTCGGATCGCCTCTCGATGATGTTCTACTGAATCTGTACGATGACGATAGGCCGCGTATTCATTATAACAGGTTACTTATACTCACACACGGCATCTTTTCAAGCCATTTGATGTCAGATCCAACAAACAAACTAAACATCCACCGGTGGGAAGATTTATTTCCACTTGTTCAGGTGTTTCCTAGAAATAAGTGTCAGTATCCTGCAAGAAAGAATTAGGGTTTAATTTTTTTGTGCCTGTTTGCTGCACTTTACGGTTGTATCTTGACACAAATGAGACATTTTCAGAGAATAAAGTGTCTGAGAGCAAAACTCGCTGTCATCTACTTATTAATAATAATACTATATTGTGCAATATTAAAGACTCTGCAAATTTTCATGTGATTTAATAATTTGTTTCTACTTTATTACACACCGATCAGACTAACAGATGTAAGAAAAGAATATGCTTATTGCGTGTGTGTGTGTGTGTGTGTGTGTGTGTGTGTGTGTGTGTGTGTGTGTGTGTTACATATACACGGTGTTTGTAAGAGGAGCCATACCTTCACTCTTTCACTGGTAACACTCAGATAACACATGCTTGCTATTAAACAGTGGATCTGTGAGTGGACCAGATGTTACCTTGCTGGACGTTTAATGGGTTTTGGAGCACATGTAGCTCCAGGCATCAGGTCAGCAGCCATCAATCAGGAGTCGCTGCTGTTTTAAGCAATGCATTATTTCTGTATGCTGAGTCATTGTCAAGAGACTCATAAAAAACCCTGAGAGTCTTCATCTCTGTGCCTGTATGAAAGCAAGACGGTGTTGATGGTGTGTCTTTGATGAGTCATACTACCTAAAATGATTGATAATATAATAATGAATATTGGCCTGGGTTTCTGTCATTGACCTTTTACTAGATCGATGGCGTTTTAAGACAAACTTTTGGACTTGTTTCATATCATCATGAGTCATTAGTGAAACATCCAACTTTTATCTGAAGAAGACACACGTTTGAGTTTCAGTATTATTTGTATTTTTGGAACAATGATGATTTATCCGACACTTGCTGCTATCATTATTCAGCATCTCTGTGTCTAGTGAGCCAAAGGTAGATCACTTATCAGCGTCTGACCTGTCAGTGTGAAAGAGCAACTCAAAATGCCACATCATTTTTCCATTGTTTTCTTGGCTGAAACGTTTTTTTCTCTCTATCTCAAAGAAAGCGTGCTCTGTTATGGCCCGCTGCTAGCACGGTGAAAGCCTGCTGTTGTTTTTGACTGTGCTGTTTCATTCAGCTCCGCTGCTCTCTGTAGCCAGCCAAGCAGATCACTTAGTTAGACACCCTGTGCCCTAGAAACCTCCTGGGACTTTGTCGACTCCCACTTCCTTGCATGCATCCCTAAAGGAGCAGAGCATAGAGGGAAGTCTCAGATCTTCATTATTCCTCAAATTTCTGTGGTGCAAAGTATAACGGAGATGACTCTGCCTTCCCTGTCCAGGAGGTAAAGCTAACGCTAATTTTCATGGGAAGTAGAGTACAGAAAATGAGGGAACAATGAAAATGGGGAGATTGAGGAGACAAATGAGCTGGGGCAGCTCTTTTTGGTGAGAACGGCCTGGTTGTTAGTCCTGAGATGCATGAGACTGAGTTTGGCCACAGCGTTAGCTGACATGGCCAGCTTCCCAAGGACAGAGCCCTTTTACAGACGCATTCGCTCATTAGAGAGCACATCTCGCATTGTTTATGGACGTTAATGAGCCTCGCAGCAACCAAGGGTAGAAAAACAAAGACGAGAAAATACGGACCTTGCATTCAAAAATGTAACATGTCCACTCGTCCAGGACAGGAACAGAAAGCGCTTCAAATCCTGCCTGCGCCGCCTCTTCACTAATCTTTCTTTTCTGAACAGTGCACGTTCCTTGTGCGTTTGAGGACGGGGGTCTGCCCCGCTCCCCCACCTCCCTGCTTTTTTCTCCCATGTTTTTATCCTTCTCTCTCTCTCTCTGTCTCTCTCTATATTTCTCATTACTGCTACTGCACAGAACAATCTCCGGGCACCATTTTGCTGAGGACATTGAGGAGCTTAATTAGTTCATTCACGGATATGGCTCTTCTTACTAGCCCAATGGCTTTAGTGCCTCTGGAGGGCCTTAAATGCCAGTTCCCTCTTGCAGAAAAGCCTCAAACTGTAGAATATAAAATACCTGTCGGGTTAATAAGGGAGAACCCAGCAACACTCCTGTATGTATTTATAACGTTTGTACCTTTTCACCTCTTTGAAGGACTCAGATTGACTCTTAGACAGTCTCTTAGCACTGCAGTAAAAAGAACATAATAACACGTGATTCATAAATGTTCCTATAGCAGAAACTACTTCCTGTCCTTAAATTTGCTTTGTTCAACACAAACATAAACTGGATAAAGACAAAGCAGAGTGTTGTTTAATGCATACCTTTATAAAAGCAAAGTTAAAGCAAAAATCACATAATTCTTACATTGTTTTATAATATTACAATCTAAATATTTATTCCTAATTATAAATATTCCAATACCTGAATTAAATTAAAAATAATGTTAACAGGGATTTAATTCTAGAAGACTTTTTTTTCCAAATTAAGAGCTTGAAAGGAACTATTTTTTATTTTTTTTTTTTTTTTGCCAAACAAACAAGCTGCAGGTGCATTTGCTGGTTTGGTTTCAGACTGACGGATGCGGTCTGTTATTAGGGTTCTTAGTAAGACTCTCAAACTAAACGAACTGCATCCATAATGTAATTTTAAATTACCAAGCTCATAACTCTGTATGCATTGATTGAACAGAGGTCCGGGTCAGGCTCCAGCGATGGGAAAATGATACCAAAAACTCAATAACACCAAGATCTTCCTTCAGGAAAGGTGCTATTATCTCTTTTTTTTCATCCTATCTCCACAATTTCAAAGCCATCTGAACTCTTATTATAATGATGGGCCCAAGAAAATGGATGCATGGAAGCAGTATAGAGTGTCTGAAGTGAAATGGAAAAATCAAGTTTGGAGACTCGGGCTGTTTGCAGTGCGCCCTGTAACACTATCCTGTTTGTGGAATGGGGGGTATTCCTGAAATGACATTCAGTTTCTGGGCAACAGAGCAGCAGCTGTGCATATCTTTGTATCCAAGGGTGTGTGTGTGTGTGTGTGTGTGTGTGTGTGTGTGATAAAAGCCCATTGATGCAGCTGTGTTTGAACAGGGAGATTGCAGTTCGATCAGTGGCTCAAGAGACTCCGAGCGACCGAGTGAAGGGAGCGAACTTTACAAGAGTCCTGCAGAGAGTTTTAACTGTTTAAAATATTGATGGACAAAAGAGCAGAGCGGCGATGTTGGACGTCATCATGGGATGACGGTAAAGGGCAGAACCAAAGAGAAATAAGAAATAAGAGGTTTACGCATTCGGGATGCATTCCTACAATACAAAGAATATCATATCAAAATATGATAATATTAAATAAAATATAGTGTGATACTTTTTACTTTAAGCAAATAAACACATTTAGCAACAAATTTTTAGACAATTTAGATCATTTAGATTAATTTTTAATGAATTTATTAATTATGAATGTGAAATTTTAAATTATATATAACAAAATATCATGTAATTGTTTCACAAATCTCTGTTATACAAACTAGTAAATCCAAGTAAGCTAAAAACAAAATTAGTTTTTTTATGTTTAGTCTCACCTGCTGCTTTGATTACTTCATAGATGACTTTACATACATCATATATCTTTAACCCAAACTAATATTATGACGATTTAAACCACATTCTTCAATAATTTCATGATCTCATCCCCAATTGCCTGAGTGTTGTTAATTATGAATATGAAGTTTATGAAATGATAAGACAAAGAAACAATATTAAAACATGGTTCATTATTAATCCCCAGAGATGTAATGATTCTCCAAATTCAGTCAAGACCTTGATTTTTATGGGACGGGGTAACAAAAACCGGGAAAAAATGATCTGCATTTTATTAAAATAAAATACTGTGGAAAATAAAGAGCACTAGAAGACACCATGAAGTATCAACTACCGAGCCGGTCTGTAGATTCATTTATATACTGTGGTTTCTGGTCCGTGCCCCCCCAGCGTGTGTGTGTGTGTGTGTGTGTGTGTGTGGAGGGGCAGCCCCGCCCTCTCTGAACCACAGAGGAGAGTAACGTGACCATAAATAAAAAATAACATAAATAAACATAGTCTCTGCTGTGTTTTGCTGTCATTTATGGTTGCCTTAGTTTCAGCAGAGCGGAGGAGAGACGGACGGTGGTGGAGAGTTGTTGTAGTTGTTTTAGTAACCGCGGTAACCGCGTCTCAGGGACTGACTACACCTGTGCTGTGGTTTTGGTTTCAGAACTGTTACACCCATATTAATCACTGTGCGAAATAACTTACTAATTAGAGACTTTTGTCTTTTTTTAAAACCCATTTAATTTTTTTTTTATAAAAAGCCATCTTCTCTGCCTTTGATTTCTGACAGTAGGAGAGAGTCCACCTTGTTTTTCGTGTCAGATATTGGAATTAGGAGACAAAATACATCACAGTACATCATCCATACATAAAAGAGTCTGTTACTTGACCCAGACCTGAAACAAAGTATCAGGTTTCGTGTTGGTTGAGGCCGTTTTGTGGTGTAAATCTTGAGGTCAGGTTCAAGTTTGTAAGTAGATCTGAAATACCCCGTTTCAAAAAGGACTGTGTGAAGCCACTGTGTTGCATAACTGTGGGGAATAAAAGATGAAATCAAAGCTTTCATTTTAGATTTTGGTTCTGCTCAGTTCCAGGTCTCCATTTTAGCCACAAGTCTTATTTCATAGCTGTAATCGTAGGAATGTCCAACGTATTTCACCGGTTTCAGCCTGATGAAAATCTTTAACGTCTCGTCTGTGTGAATGTGGATGCAGCATTAGAGGTGATAAGGACTGTGATGTTTTCAGGAAATGTATAACAGATGACATGTTGGCAGTCATTAGTTACTTGTTGGCGCTCTTATTGCTGAAGCCGACACAAGCGTAGAGGTGCAGTATAACAGAGCCACTCTTTGCTGGGGTGGCCTCATTAATCACTGTCCTCTCGCTCGCCACGGGTGGAGGGGGTCCTTTGTCTATGTTGGGAGCATTTTGTGTTGGATTTGATGCAGTAAGACGCTGTAGCTTACATCAGGAAAGATGTGCTCTTTTTCTTTGGCCCTACAGTATGAATTCTCATCAAAGTCTAAATTAAGACTTCATTAACCTACATGGAGGCTACGCCGCATCAGCAGCGAGTTTGCAGAAGCACTTTTATTCCTGCATGCTGCTGTCTGTCTACGTTTCATTATTGTTTGCTCTGAGACTTATGGGTCAGGGTGTTTTTTTATTGTTCCTTCTTCCTTCCAGACTGCTGACTTAACCAGTCATGTCTCAAGCAGAGGTTTTTATGACAGAAACTGGAAAAAAAAATCCCTGCAGTGTCTGTTTGAGAGAGATTAATTTAATGAGAGATACAGAAACTGCTGCAGAGACGTCATATTTATTACCGAGTGATTAGTGATTAGTATGGTCATGAACAGAAGGCAGATGATTTGGTGGCTTTTTGCACTTCATGTAAATGTTTGAATGTTTCAGGCATTTTAAGTTGCTAATCAGAGTGGTGCTAATGATGAACGTGGAGATGGAAGTGAAAGTAAACCCTGACAGTAATGTAAGAAACTGATCTTCCACAGTGATGAAATTGGTGCATCTTTGGTTCTGACCTACACAAGGCACCTCTGTGTAATTACACTGAAGTATCAACATTTACGTATGCTGCATTTTCAGTCGATGGGCTTTGTTGTTCTTTAATAATATGGATAAAAGTAAAATTTCAGTCTCAACAAGTGAGTAATCAGTATTGATCAACAATCCTATTAACTCCATGCAGATGCGTCAATGGTCAATTTGCAGCCATAATTAAAAAAATAATGCTTCCAGTGAATGTTTGCCTTCATTGCAAAAGCACTTTGCAATTGCAATTGACTTTGATTGTTTTTCATGAACAGTAAAACCCTGATCATGTTGATGTGGTGGGTTTTAAACGTATAATACCAAATGTTTTCTAATTCAGCTTCACCAGTGTGAGGATTTACTCTTCTGTAGTCTCTGTAGTGTAATACTGGGTATCAACACTCGAAACCTCCTCTTTCTTATGGTCAGTAAACCCAGTGAAAATAATACAATAAAACTAGACAACTTAGAGACTGCAGCTGACCAAGAGGAACAAATTAACATGGAGCTCCACGATCCCTCCACACTATAGGTTGCTGCTGCTCTCTGGGGATATGAGACTGTTGGATTTCACTTCACTACTGAGACAAGCTATGTGCTGCTTTGTTGCCAGTTTCAAGACGAAGGCTTAGCATCAGATTGACTGCCAGCACACATCTAGCACTTTCACTCGTACTATCTTTGGCACTTGGGTTGTGGTTTTTTTTCAAGTGAGCCCATTTGATGTCAAACAGTGATTGTTCAGAGGTTCAAATCCATCGACCAGCAGGGTGAAATCAGTGAGCAGCACTTTATCCTTCCCTCCATTAAACAGTAGGATCAAATCAATAATAGGAGACTGCGGTTACTATAGCGAAGTCCCACTGTGAATATGTGGAGCTATATGAAAGTAAAGGGAAATATTGCTGAAATAATGACATGTAGGTTTGTTGGCTTTTCATGCATTAATGCTGTATAGGTTACAGACTGTTTGGTCACTTACTGTAGCTGCAGTGAACCAAGCTGACAACACATCTGACATATTATCATTGTTACAGTTATGTTGGCAAACAATTAATTCGTCAGAGACATGGATCGACAATAGGATTCACCTGGAGGTGGATTTCTGGTTTTATCCAGAGATTTCTGGGAAAGATGCTGTTTCTGTTTCTGTGTGTCATCTGGTGCCAGGCACATAGTGTGCCAGTGGGATTGTCAGAGCTTTTTTTTGATGAAAACACTTGTACCTGCTGCTTCTGAAATGAAATTTATGAGCTGTACAACTCATTTGGTGTAAGGAGAATGGCAGGGTGGTAATTTCTCACTAGGTTCGTCACAATACCCCCTTGTTGAGTTGATCCATTGAAAGTATTGATTATTGGAGGTTTGTAATCCTAACCCTTGATTACTCAGCCCAGTAAACTAACAGCAGACACACCTGATATCCCAGGCTTGCATTGCTTATGGTGATATCAGAGAGAGATTAATAATCTTAAACAATGAATGAGTTGGAATAGCTTTGATATCCCATCAGTGTAATACAGACATGATTATAATATTAACAGATGCTCACATGTCTTGAATGAAAACAATGTTTGCAAATGACAATGTGATTAGTGGAAGTGAAGCAGGCAGCCGATAAGTAGACAACCCCCCCCCCCCGATTAGACTTTGGGAGGCAACAGCACTGATCATGCTGTCATCAGTGATCACACAAACCATAAACAAAACCCAATTAGAGATGTGGAAAAACAGTAATGGAGGGTGGAGACAGGGGGATTGATGGAGTGGGCGGTGCTGACTCCTGTAGGACCTGCTGGGCTCCAGAGACGCCGCAGATGTGACAGTGTCTGGACTGTGTCTGGAATATAATATAATTCTGATGAATTAATAATCATAGAGAAAATGTCATAAATAATGGCAACCGATGACTGGTTCGTGCTGGAAGTGGAGTTGTGCTAAACAAGGGTGTGCCCCCCCATCACCACCACCACCATGACTGTAGATGGTGGCAGGAGGCGAGGCGCCAGACTGATATGCAATGTGATCCCAGAAGAAGTCCCTTAGCAGACGAGGGTGAAATAACGGGAACCCTGGGACTAGAGCTGGGGAGGTGGGGGTGGTGTAGTGGGGGTTGGTTATGTGTGTGTGTGTGTGTGTGTGTGTGTGTGTGTGTGTGTGTGTGTGTGTGAAGAGGGGGGCTCTGAGGGGCTGGGTCACCCATGTCTTCTGCTTGACTTCACCTAAGACAATTAGTCAGCCTGGCAGATTTGTGCCAAAGGGGGGCTAAAGATGATACTGAGCCAAGAGGACTGAAAACCCAGCACACACACACACACACACACACACACACACACACAGATGTACACAATGTACATTTCCCACACACTGTGTATTGTTATGCTGCATTCATTTCATTTTTTTGTCAATAGGAAGCAGAAGCACATCCAACAGAGACGGAGCAACATTATCATTTATCTGAAGTCAAGAAAATCTTTAGCTGCTCGTTGTTCATCTTCCTCCACCAGCTAGTGAAAGACCATTACTCTGTGTGGGCGGGGGCTTAACCATAAAATATATGTGCTGTAAAACCAAACCAATAAGCCAAAGGAAGCTAAAAATCACTTTTTGGCATTATGGTGCTTCCGTGTCTCAAGAATCATTTGATTTAATTATGTCAGGAACAATTATTAATGCAGCTGTCATCATTTTTTTTTTTTTACCACATTTCACTAAATCTGCTGATGCGAAGCATGATTTGACCCAGCTTGTATGTTTCAAGGTATCAAAAGGTTTCTAGAAGACACTGTTCAGATCAGTTTATGATTAACAGGCTTCATAGTGTTAACGGCAGCTCAGAAGATGGAAAGAAAAAAGTCATGAGACAGTAAAACTACAGGACGTTGATGCAGAAATGGTACTTTCACCCAAATTATCAACATTTGTTCATCGTCATGAGGTTTGAAAGGATTCAAGTCCTTGTTTGACGTCCATTTAAAACAAACAGGGAAACTTGAAATGGTCCACGAGCTAATATTATTGCTATTTAAACTGTACAAATATAGTGTGTCAAATGAAAGTCATAAATTTTCCACTGAAATGAAAAGTAGTCATGAGCAGTAAATTAAGGTTCATTGTCTGAAGTTTGCTGCCTTTTTATACATGAGATGATCGAATGTTTTACTTTCCATTTCTGTTTTTTTTTTTTTATTTCTGCGTGCTGCTCTTTCCTTCCTGTCTCTTTCAGTACCCCGGTTCCCTCTGGCTGTGGTCCGTCATGGTTCCTCCATGCTTCATTTCTTCATTAGAGGTTCTGAGCATTTTGTAGAATAGATTTCCACTATCAGGGATCCCATGCTTGGCCTTAAAGGATGGAAAGTCTAGACAGTTTGGAAAAAAAGTCTGATAATTCACCTTCACACTGTGGACTGCAGTGATGGTGAGAATTACATCTGTACTGGTGGCAATGGCAGCACGCAGGTCGGCTATGATGAGGCAACCATCTCCACCAAATCATCAGTTTGGGCTAATTAGCATGAACTGAGCCGAGGCCGCTGGAGGAGACACATGTGATTCTGCTGTTTTGCATCTTACAAAAAAAAACGCCTTAAAAACAACTTTGTGCTTTTTGAGAACCGTCCATGTGTCCATGTTTTCTCCATTACTGTTCCTCTGCCACAACCACCGTTTGCACAATGAACACACCCATCAGACCGAATCCATATTTTTATGGATTAGTGTCCCCCGCTATCTTAGCCTTTGGGAATGGATATAAAACGGTTTCAGAAACGATGCAGTAAACGAAGGCTATGTAAGTCATCAGCAGTGTTGGATTGTCCTTGTGGGGTATTCAAGTATAGTATATAAAACCAGGAAATGCTAATATGGCTCATTTTAAATTCACTGACTGGTGTCTGATGTATTCAAGATAAACACATTTGCACATCTGTATCATACACGTATCTTTTACATACATGTTTTGTCGCTTCATCACTGATGTTATCAGTTTGCTGTGATTGTACCAGCGTGTGTTGTTGTTAATCCACACAATAAGCCTGATAAAACTGGGTGTAGCTCTCATTCCCCCAGAGCTCTCACCTCCAGAGATATGAAACCAGAGCTGGTGTGTGTCCTCATTATTAGACTCAAAGATCAGCAGTTATAAAACTTCACAGGTTCTGTCTCTGTTTTTTTTTTCTAGTTAAATCTAGTTAATGTAGTGAAAGTGATGGGTTTCTAAGGAGTCATTTTAAAAAGCTCTTAAAGGATATGAAACACGGTCGTAGCATGGAAGGAAACCAATGAGAGACACATTCAAAGTTTTCTAAACTGCCTACAATGAAAACGTCCGTCTTTTTCTTCCTGCTCACTGTGTATCACGATCCCCTTGTTGTTTGCAGCTTTGACAGTGAAATTGCTACTTTTGCGCCGCTGGAGTCACATTGCTTTGCCTCCCTCGGTAGCTTTTTATTCTTATGACTATTTCCATCACGGTTTTTCTTTTTTATGGCCACAGGTATGTAGTGTTGGAGTCCCCTGGCAGATGTGCTGGTACAATAGTTCTCATTATCTACAGCTAAAAAAAAACAAGGCATAAATTAACCTCTTATGCTCTCCATATAAACATAATGCACAGCAGCAGTCATTTACTTTCCCAGTGAATGGAACAAACCCATTGATGCAACTCTGCGTCCTTCTTCCTGAGTGACGTTAACTATTTATGGGCCTCAGACAGTGCCTCATGTGTGCTGTCACACTAACTTACAGTAATTGGCTGTTCTTCTAACATAGCTTCTCTTTTTTGTGGTGCACAAGCAAACTATTAGAATATACTGTCTGAGCTGGTGACACAGTCCAGTGAACCTAAAAGGGATAACGGTTGCACCTCTTTTCCATTAAAAATGCATTTGAAAAAAAAAAAAAAATCTCCAAGAAGAAGCACATGAAAGCAGATGTGCCCCCCATTTTCAAAGAGTGGAGTGAAGGTATTGAATTTCTGGCAACCTCTACCCATCAGACTTTTAGAAAATGATTTTTTTTTTCACAGCGCTGAAATAACTTCATGAGAAACCAGTTAATTTTGTACCACTGCAGATTCTAAAACTGTACAAATGAGTGTTTCTACATGTCTGTCTACTCTTTCTGCCTTTTTCTTCACCTCTAGTTCAAACAAAATCTCAGCCAAATGCACTACGTTCCTTTCACTGCGACACTGCACTCAGTCAAACATTAGGAATCTGGAAAGAAAAAGCCACAATTGGCCTTGGACCCTGTCAATGCAGGAGAGTTACCAGCATGGAAGTATGTTTGTGTAGGACCTCCATAAGCACACAGAGCTGATATTGAAAAAAAACATCACTTTGTGAAATTTGCTTGCTCCGTTTACACAACTGTCAGAAGTTGTAACAGGAGATACGTTTCAGTTGGTGGTCCTTGCCATAGAGATGTGGGAATGAGGGGTATAGTCTGAACACGGCGAGTCAGTGTGGAGGTTCAAAAGTGGTGTGAATATCTCAGTTATAGTGGCAGGAGTTCAGTTTCACTGTGGAATGCACTGTTAGTATATTTATGCTGTCGGTAAGTCCAACAAGCCGATCCATGTACCCCTGTGCAGCTCCAAGTGCTGTCCACAGTTCATGCCATGATATAAACAATCCGTTTTGTTTGGTTTCAGAGTCTGTCATAGAGCCCCAAACCAGGCTGCTTTTCCAGGAGAATTTATAGCGTGCAGTGAGCTTAAACTATCACTACAATACTATAATAAAACAAAACATTTGGCCTTTCACCATCATAACTGATGTTTGCTTACACCCGTTATTTCAATTACGTTTCTGGGATAGTACCAGTGTTACTTCAGTGTTACTGATGGGTGACCAATTCGGTACTCCGAGCAAAGAAAATTCCTGTGACGGCTTTTGTTCAGAAAAGAAGAGAAACATAAGATAGCAACAAAAGAAACATGATACCGTACAGTGTACCTGTTAGATACGGCGCTCTAAAGCAAGTGTGTGTATGTTTTGCTAGTTCTACCTCTGTCTGAACTCGCCTCTCGAGTAACCTCAATTTGGCACAGAGCGATCGTACTGTAAGTAATCAGCATTTACAGTTGTAGTGTTGAGAACAAATGGCCAAAGTCTATTTGAGTTGCTAGGAAATAAAAGCCCCACTGAGCAGCCTCTTGGGAGTCCGGATAAATAGACTTGATTCTGTGCAGCTGCTGTCTACTGTCTGACTGGATGACAGCTGGAATTCACTCTGATGATGATTCCTTTGGTCCGAAGCAGACTCCGATCAAGTCTTGAACTTGCCTTGGTCTCGTTCCTATTTTGAATCATCTGTAGTAAAAAATCCTCTGCAATAATTAGTTGAATGTTTAAAGGGTTTTAGTAGACCTCCTGCAGATACGTCTGTATTTCAGAAGGATAGAAATTCAGAGCACATCTTTCTTCGTTGCCTGTTCGATTCCTCCCAATTTCATGGTCTTCAGTGATCACTCTTTAATACTTGAATTGAAACGCTGCCCTCCTGTGAATTTATGTGTCCGTCATTAATGGCTGTTGTCCTCAAGCACCTCATTTAGCTAGGATATGAAACGCTCTAAGAAACAACCTAATGTAAACTAGATATTGCCAAATTGGAAACACACTTCTAGAAAGTCTTCAGCTTTGTGACTCACTATGAAAAACACATTTTTTCACTGACATGAAACTGAACATTTCAGTAAAAGCTCGAACAAATTACAAAGAAAGCAACAAACGGTCAGCTTCTCTCTGGCAAAATAAATGATTACAAATCAATTCAGACTGTTAGGACTCTCTATTTAGATGGCGCATGTCTTCACAGCATATATAAAACCACATTACAGTGATTTACTGATGCAGTGCAAATACAAGTAGATTTGTAGATTTCTTCTCCATAGCTGTGACGAGTTTATTAGAACCATAGCTGTTGAGACACGTCAAGGTATGTATGTTAATACAAGTGAAATTGTTAGATGCAAAATCCATTAAAATGTGCAAAGATGTATGAAGGAAACAGCCAGTTTTCCCTCTTCTCATAAATATGTAGTGCAACTGGATTTTACATTGACTGTAAACAGCAAAACTCAATGAGACGGGTGAATGAGCACCATTGTTCCTGTGCAGATGCACATTTCCAGCTGATAGGGCTGGAAGAGTCTGTACAGCAGCATGTTCTTCAGCGATGAATAGATGTTTTTCACATCTGCTCATCAACACATTCAACACGTCTATTTTCAGACACGGTAACTGCTTTAATGATTCAAGACTCGGCTCTGTTTTAATTATGACTTGCATTCACTTGTCAGACGGGCACTTTGAGAAATAAAATGCACACCGATATCCTCGTATTATCACGTATTTTCTAGTATTACAGTTATTCAGTTATTGGGTTAAAATAACCTCAATATCGAACATTAATGCACTGTTATTTGTGTATGTCTATATCATTTTTATTTTTTATTTTTTTTATATAATTTTTAGCCAAGCCAATCTTTTCACAATTTTTCTGTCACCTTTTTTCAGGCTTTGGCACAGCCATTAATGAGTACAGTATGCAGCCATATTTAAATTAGATGTTGGTGGTTCAGCAGTCTGGAAGGCAGGAGGAGGCACATAGTGTTTTGAAAGACATTGACAGGTAAAATTCATATCTGCTGCTTGCTCTCAAGCTATCACGGCAAAATATCCTTCCACAACTCTTTGAATCATTGAATCCCATCTCTCTGGATTAAGAGATGAATATATCTCTAAATATAGTTCGTAAAGGCTGTAGGACATTGAGGAGAGTGATGAGTTGTAGCATTGGAGTAATAAAATAGTGCCACAATTAATACCAGTTGTGTGGCCGTGGTGAAAAGTGAAGGTGAGATTTAGGCGCACCATTACTGGGACTTATCTCTGGAATATTTCATGACTCACCTCCCTGGTATTTTGTGGGCAGGGATCCTCCTCACCCCAGAGATCCTGGACTAGTCCATCACTGATACAGTAAGAGGTGGTGAGGCCTGGCTGACTCCAACTTTTCAAGGCCGTTATCACGACCACTGCCGCATCACTACCTTCATCCACACTTCATTCCACTAAGTGTGATTGATAGGAATGTCCTGCCTGGCCTAGCACTGTGTCACGGCATACAGCCGAGGGGAAGGACTCCTGAGAGAGGGACAGAGGGGAGGAAAAGGGGGGGTAGAGGATTTGAACTTTATCGGTGCCTCTGCAAATCAGTGTTAGCAAAGTTTACACCTCACACAATATATATGTATGAGTAAAGTCAACACCCTTGACAACATGACGCTGTGCCAGCCGAGGCTATAATAGCTCAGGGGCGCTGGGACAGAGACAGCACACCTCTACTAAGTAAACAATAGTGTTAAAGAAATACAGTTATAATCCTGCAAAGTTCACCCAGAGTTTGTATTTAAAGCAAAGTGACAGCTGCATTGTACAGGTGCACCCATTTCCACAGGAATTCTTCTATTGTTTCTAAATTAGTGTTTGGTCCAAGTAGTGTGTGTGTGTGTGTGTGTGTGTGTGTGTGTGTGTGTGTGTGACACAAAGCAGGGCTCAGATCCAGCAGTGTAAAGTAACCAGGTACAGTTTGGAGGTACTTGACCTTCTCCATGTTATGCTCTAAGCTACAGATAGTATTAACTACAACCACCACCAGGCTTCTAACAGTGCTGTTTCTGCAGGAGTTTGGTGACTTTATGTACCTCCACTTATCAACAACTAGAGCAGAGGTCAGATGCAAGAGTATTAAAAAAAGAAAATGGGTATATACATATATCTATATACTATCTTTGTACTCAAGTAACAATTTGAATGTTGACCAATTCACATTGTTGATAAATGAGTTGAAAATGAGGCCGTGGCAGCAGCCATAATAGTTTGGAACAGATGTTATTTACATCCATCACCAACCCGACTCTGAGAGACTCTGTTGGTCCGTGCACACCAAGCATAGACGCAGTGATATTCAATCTCCCACATAGATAGACATCACAGATGGACTCTGGCTGTTGTCTTGATGACCGTTATTGGCCTCTTGAAACTCCATCATTGTTTCAAACAGTCTCCAAGGTTACATTCAGCGGCCCGTCATGTGACTGTGAACCGTAAACCTTGATTACACAGAGGCACACTTTACACGCATGGGAGTGGGGCCTGAACAGTGTGTTCCTGGACCTGTGTGGATGAGGTTACCTGAGAGCCAACACAAATGTGGGCGATTACAACTTAACTGCACCTATTATACTGATATTTTATTTATTGCGCTGAACCAAATGTGGCCCAAAGTGCTCTGGCTGATCTTTCCATGTAATGAGCACAATTTGCTCTTAAATCGTACCACGCATGGTGCTGTGAGGCATTTCTCAAATGTGTAATTCCACGTTGTTGATATCAGCAGCGTAGCGTAATTTTGTGGCCCCTGTTTAAAGTTTGGGGTGTTCAATTTCAATAAGCTCAGCACAAGGTTTGACACCAGCAGCAAGTAATTGAAAACACTTTTCAGGGTCACGCTCTGTATAGATCTGAGGAGTAATTCTAGCCAGCCAGAGATGACAGAAACAGAAGTCAATGGGAGTTATTGCCCTCCTAGTGGGGAATTCATTGCTGAAGATCAGAAAGGCAACGAATGACGAAGTAAAGAACTCATAGAGGTAGAGAACCAACGCCCTCCACTGATCCTGGGTGCAGAACCTTACTTTTTTAGACATTTATAAAACACAACAGCGACTTTTGAAATCGGCTCTGCATGCTTTGTCAGCGGCTTGTTTACGTGTTCTTTGGTCCGATATTTCCTTCTTTCATTTTATTCTTGTATGTAAACTTTTTGTTGAAAATATACCGAAGCAAGTTCTCAAAGAAGTGTTGTTTTGTGATTAACGTTTACTGCCATCATAAAGGTGAAAGGATCTTTAGGGGAGTACTAGTACTGTGAGAAACTACTGTGTTGTGGCTCCAAAGGCAGCTGTGCAGAATCTGATCAATAAATAAAGAATCACTTGCACCGGTTGGGGCTAATTTAACCGTTTGCCCTTGTTACATTTGGCTAACCTGAAGGTTTGTTTACAATGCGTCTGATTGGCTAACTGCTCGTGTTTCTTTCCCTGTCAGACTTCTTTTTAGCAATGACACTAAATCAGATTGGTTAGCACACTGTTATTAATACTGATAGAAATTATAACTGGAATAGTTGTTCCCGTTTTGGTTTATCTAGCTGGATTGCGTTCATCCCTCTTTTGTTTTAGTCTATTTCATTCTTCAATCTTCATTTCATCCCTGTTGTCGTCATTTTTATGGGTTGTTGCTTTGGTTATTTGCTGAGTTTCCTCTTGCAAAGTGACACAGAGAGTACACAGAAAAGGCTTAGTGCAAACACAGTGGATAATGACTTCATTAAAGGCAGGCATTTTGAAAGAAATAGCATTATTGCTAAATAAAGCTGGACTCATGGGGTTTGCCAACATTTATTTCATTTAATACCTCTCCAACTTTTTTTTAATTATTCATCTGAACCCCGTGAACATCAGTAGTTTCTTATGGATTTGTGTATAATCTCAAATAAAATAGCATATTCAGAACTATCTTGGGTCTCCTGCAGTTAATTCTGCTGGTGTTTGAATGGAGATCTGTAGAAAACTGGAATAAACAGTGAGAGGATCTACGGTCTGCTTTACCGAGTCGTCCTCATTGTATTTTGGTTGGTCAAGCTCTGGGCACATGATCTCTGGAGAAGCAGATTACAGGAGTGCTAAGCTCCAGATATTTTTTCCATCTTCCATGGCACTAATTAATCAGGGCAGGCTTCTACCAAGGGGCTTAACTGGCCCCTTGTCAGTTTGCAGCTATCAGCTTGCTCAGACAGGTCTAAACAACACCAACCCAGTTGCCCAGAGTAGATAGAAACCTTTAATGGGAAAAAGCTTTCACAAGATGAGACTGATGAGATGCTGAGCTGACAAAATACAACCAATAAAGAACTGAGGTTGCAAAGGGAATATAACAATTTTAGATTTTAAATGGATTTAATTAAAAATGAGGCTGTTGTGTATCATTACTGATGATGTTAATGTTGTGATGCTGTGACAACAAAGTCAAGTTGTTTTTTTTCAATTATGTGTGATTACTTTAGAAAATACTCAGAAATCATTCACGTTATGTAACCATGTCATGCTACTTCCTCCATTGCTTCTGACAGACAACAGTTATGGTTTGCCAAGTAAATTTAAACCAATGCTGATGTTTTCCTGGTTTCTGAGGTCGATGTGAGCCAGTGTCATTGAAAAATTCAAATTACGTTAGTGTTGCTGAACATTTATATTGTGTCGTGTAATTTTAAGATGTTATCAGCTCTCCATCATAGGAAATTTAAAGAATCCTGCATTGGGACCACAGTGAACAGAGGTGAGACTTTATCCTGCACAGGTAAACAGTAAACAGGTAAACAGTAAACAGGTAAACAGTGCAGGATAAACAGTATTGTTTTGGACCAGAATGTTGTAAAGCATAATCATGTGTGTACTCTGTATAACATATGTGTTAGAGTAATACACACTTGGACATTTTCAAAGCTTAAGCATGGATATTATTATCTTTATGTAAGATAAGTGTCATCTTTTTAAGCACCATCGTTCTTCAGATTCACAGAGGATGCCACTTTTGCATATTTTCAGATCTTTGTCCTGATATGAGATTTTAAGATGAGAAACCATTTGCTTTACGCTATGCTGCTCTCTATGAATTTGGTTCATAACTTCTGTTATAATTTGATGCTATAGAAATAACATTGACTTGACTGCTGCAGTCACTTTGGGGGGGTTGAATGTATTTTGATGTCCATGGTCTCACCTATAAACAAGATTCAAATCAAACATAAAAAACAGGATGTAATGGAGCAAACTCTAACTAACCAAAACTATAGTGAACATTTCACATCTCCTGCTGCTCATTAATTCAATCTGCTGTAATACATCATCCTGTTCATACAACTGCAAACACATTTCAGCAGCACGAGTGGCTCCTGAGCTGCTGACTGTGATAGCTTATTGCAAATGTTAAATCAAATCGTGCGTGTTTTCTTTGGCAACACCCACCTTGTGGATTCGGGCTCTATCGACTATCCAGTAGTATGTTTCAGATTTACTGGTTCGTGTCCAGCCAGCCCTTTTATTTACACTACGTTGGATTGTGGGATCTGAGGCGAAGAACATCTGTGAGCAATTGAGACAAAAGGAGGACCTCATCACAAGCACCACTGACATTAGGTTGCATTTCTACTGGAGCCCACTTTCTGTGCTAAGAGTTAGAAATAATTACTAGTTCTGACTTCTACTAATGACAAATAACATTTACAGAA
Organism: Pampus argenteus; assembly: GCA_036937835.1. NCBI lineage: Eukaryota > Metazoa > Chordata > Actinopteri > Scombriformes > Stromateidae > Pampus > Pampus argenteus. The sequence continues at coordinate 1,518,682 of CM072874.1, read as the reverse complement.
AACTGTTTATTCACTGGACAAACATCTGTAGGAGCTGTCAAAATGCAAATACTAAGAACGCTATTTAGAGCTAATAAAGCTCTGGGTGGCAGTGCAACTTCTAAATATTGTAATTAAGAGCAGAAAGACATAGTGGCCACAACACAAACACAAAAAAATAAAAATTAAGATCTTTAATTTAAATTTGCACCCAGGCGTAATGTCGCCACGGGAAGTCTATCATAGCCATTATACATCTTTGCAGAGATTTCAAGAGCTGTTTATGAGCTGTCAAAGCTTTGCAGACTGGCAGGAGACTGTTTACTGGCCAGCTGGAAAGGAAGAAAGCAAGGCTGTGATTAAGTCTGTCTATGAGGTAGAAGGTATGAGATAGTTTAGACATGATAAGCGAAGGGACCCAAGCGATGCTGTGTACCAGATGGATAGAGATATTGCAGGAGGCTTAAGGCAGCGTAGAAAGATGAAGGGATTATAGCAGCCAATCTTTCTGTCAATAAGTGGTTTGGAGGATAGAAAATTTTACCTACGACATTTTGTCCAAGAGACATATTACAATTTTTATCATACTGCTTCAAAAATGTGCAGATGTTTTTAAAAGCCTTGAGTCAAGTTGTATCACTGTTTGCCTTCCTGTGAATCAGGAACAAAAGAAACAAAAAAAACCCAAAAAAACAGTGATCGTGACAAGTTTTCAAATGGACGCTACTGATGCTGAAAGGCACAAGGGGAATTTTAGCAAACAGATCAGCTCTATGATAAAACACCCTGAGCGTCCTTTCCCACCATGTTCTTCTACTGCTGCACGGCTGAAAGGATGGTTGTTGTTTAGGTTTCCAGCTCCAGCAGGGTAGCGAGGTGTGTCTCACAGTGAAACCAGTAGTGTAACAGGATCTACTGACTGTGTACCTGTAGAGCGTCATGTCCTAAAATGTGACAGGTGTATTGGAAATTATATTATATGAGGTTTTTGAGACATCACTCACTGGCACCTGACAGGTTCCTGAGGAAAATCACAACTGTTTCCTGTTCTGTTTCCTACTGTGGCGTTGACCAACAACATCATCAGCATCGTTTCTGCTCTTGTAAACAAGAGTGAGGCAGCATGAAGAGTTTCTCCGTTGTTATTTGGCCCAAGTTGAATTTAGCTCTCGTGTGTCAACTTTCATCCGTTTTCATCTGATGTCTCCACATATGGAGATTCAGAGCTTTGATAAACAAAAAATAAATTGACAAAGCAGATTGTTTATCCATGAATTATAAATAGCTTTCAGAAAAAAAGCATTTTTGTTTGATTAGTTACTTTTGCTTGATTAATTAAATCAGTTGTTGATTGGTTTTCTGTCTCTGATTAACTGACAGTTTCAGCACAAGTCCTGTTGGACTCATGACACGTGTACATGTGTCCACATCCACAGTGAGATGACTTCTCTCTCTTCTTTTAAATTCCTCTGGTGCAGAGTTGTGGTTTGTGCTGAGCAGCAGTCCTATTGTTCATTGCCTCTAATACGCTGTATTACTCCTCTGATTCAGTCATATCAGGGCTGGAAGGCTTACGGACCAGTGGCGATGCTCAGTCATCAGCACTTCCAATTGCAAGAGGGATGTGGGCTAACACAAATACACAGTGCTCTGTCAACAGAAAGCAGCAGTAAGAGAAAAGAAAATAAGTGTAGATCTTTGTGAGGTTTTCGGATGTCCTCCACAATATCAGCTGAAGCACGCAAGAATATGTTCAGAGACTTTTTGCATTTACATTTCAAAGTGTTTTAAAGTGCTGTTATCACTGCTACTTGTTTAATTTGGAAAATTACTAATCTTACGCTGGTTTTGGCTGAAAATAGGTCATGACGCTTATATTAATAATATTTTTTTAACTACTCTGACTACAATAAACGATGTTAACCTCTTTAGAGTTTCTCACCAGCTTAATGAATGAGTACATTTCTGAGGGACATACCATCTGAAACTGTATCTCGACCTTTTGTGGTGCATGTCCTCGTGTAAAAGATAAGCTCACCCCGTAGGATCCTCTGATAACAGGCATAAGGGTCAGCACCCACATAAAAGCCACTAATGATGTTACAATTGAATTTGCTGGCATACAGGACAAAAGACAGGGTTAGAGATAATAGAGGTTCCGATTAGGCATCTGGCAGTCCGGGGTATAATAAGATTGCCTAGGTATGAGTTGATTATGCTGTCATATTGATAACAAATAATTGCATTATCCATAATCCCCAGGAGGGCCTGAGGTTGGGAGTTTGGAAAATGATTTATTAGTGCAAACGTGCATGAATCGTGGTGAATATCCTGTCTTCACAAAGAGCAGATCTGTTAGCTTAAAAGGTCATCGAACATAACTCAGAAACAGAAACTGGGCGGTTATTTCAGGATATGTCTGATGAAATCTCTCATGCCTGATTATAAATTGTTTTTCTTGTCAAACTGTCTTAAATGACTGCATTGAAGAGATATTTCCACCAGCAGATCATCTTCAACACTTTAGTCCTCATGTTTCTAAATAATTCATTTTGTTATAAATTCTCAGGCTGTTTTGTGAATGTCAAGATTGTCTCAATTAATCATTTCTGATACTCTTTTAAATGCTTCCTGGCAAACTTGACCCATGAGTGATTGTGTAATTTATAGGCCCTGATCAGACAGACAGGTTTTTGTTGAAGCCTACAATTGTTGCTAGGCAACCACTGGATCACCTGTCCTTAGCCTAAACAGATATTCATTCACCTTTAAGCTATTAATACAGTCGAATATAATAGTCATTTTTATTACTCTGATTTGAAGGTTTTTCCTCCTGAAAACATGAGGTGCTAACGCAGGGAGAGAAACGCTTCATTCTCATTGAAAACAAATAAAAGAAGCTCCATGTCTGTTCAGGGACTTTAGGCAGCAGGTTAACATGTGGCTGCTTCACTGCTGAGTTTTTAAACAGGCTGAGTTATCCAGTAATTTCATCCGTTATTGTTCTTATCTATAAAAACCCACTAATGATCAGACAAGGCTTGCTGTTTGAACAACACTCAGCAGATCCTTCTGTCCCCTCCTGAGTTATAGCAGCAAGCTCATTAGAGCAGAGTTGACTGACTGAGTATGCAACTGTTTTGATAATTACATCTACAATTTTAGTGTTTAAAAGTGTCATCTCATATATGAAAACTGATCGTTATGATTGATTGAATGTGAGACATTAATGAAAGAGAAAGGCTCCAGTCTCTTTATTTCTATATAACCTGCACAGCAGTAGGTAGCAGTAGCAGTAGCATTAGCAGTAGCATTAGCCTGATAGTTTATACCTGAATATTTACCAGTGTGGTCTGAAAGTATTATATAACAATAATAGCTGCACACAACCAACATGGACATCATTGGTCATAAATTGCAAATAGCAGTGGAGTAATTTACATACAGTAAGTGGGAACACTGAGATGGTAAAACACTGACAAGTAAATGGAGTGTAACAGGAAGTAGCAGGGGGTTCGTGTAAAGCTCTGGCATGTTCCTCTAACTGAAGGTACTTTAAAAAGCAGCATTTAAAATATGTCAGTTTACTATTGAGACACATCAATGTTTAATGATAAGCAATGTGCTGTCGGCTCCCTCCCTCCAAGCAGATATCAGACTTTTGGGTTTCTTTCCAGGCTGTATTCTGAACTACAGTTGTGTATTTCAGCTTCTACTTCAGACAGAAAGAGACTTTTACTTTTTATACCTTTCCATGTCCTTCCGACTCACCTGTAGACAACTGGATACACGTATTTCTACCTTTGCAGATGAAGTTATTGTCATTAGCTTTCTGACAGGCAGCCTGAGACATAGCAGGAAGCCTCAGTGAGGTGAACCTTTTAACATGTTAAACTAAACTGTACAAACTCTATTGACAACTGGCCGTGATTTGTTCACCAGGCGAGCCACACATCCACCTCATATACACATAGGAAGGTCTCGAGGTTAAAGAAAACTGTGAATAACACTGAAGTACTGCGTTAAATGTTCTTATAAGCAAAGCCCTGAACTTACAACTAAAAGGAAGGCAGAGGTGTGAAAGAGAAGCTGTACTTGTACAGACGCAATGCTCAAGGTTACTACTGAGAGACATAAAAAAGAGCTTCAGCTTCTGACTGGCTTCAACCAGTTTAAGAAAGACTATAGATGTACACATATGAAAATATATTCCTGTATATCCACACATGCGTCCATGAATATACGTCCAGTTACAACAGTCACTCAGTGGTCTGTGTCTCTAAGACCTTGACTTGGAGCTGTTCGGTACTAAACCGGCGGCTTTTTGCTGGAAGAGCCAGAAAAAGTTTGTTGTCTTAATACTTCTCATCCAGTGGTTAAGCCTGTTATCTGTGCCTCTGTGCTCCCTACTCTCTGCTCTGTTGAGCTGGGTTTTTTTTAGCTGTCAGTTTGGAAAACCACCGCTGTATGGAGCAGACATGACGGTGACTCCTTCAACACATCGCAAAGCAGAAAGCCAAAAAGCTCTTTTCTGTTGTCGGAGTTCAGCGATTTCAATAAAGACTCGGTTACACACCTTTTTATGTTTCTGCTGGCGATTTCCAGCTACGGCGGAAAACGGACTCATGACTAGATTGCTGTAAACACACATTTGATGCTTATTTCAAGAGCTGGCAGTAGCTACGTTTATGTTGCCAAAGCAACTAGCTGATAACACTTTATCAGCTCTGATTAATGGATACATGGAGGGAACAACCAGCCTTGTTAATTAGTTTTGTTTACTAGAGACTACAGCAACAATAATCCCCTCTGCTCTATGACGGGTCAAACATGGATGCAGTGAATTCACAATCGTGAGGTCAATATCTCGTCCTTTTCAATTACATACTTTTAATATATTAAATGTTGCATTTGCGCCATTAAATTATAATCCATAATATTTGCATTGTATCAATGTATATTTTTACCCATTTACAAGGCAGGAAACAGGCAACAGTTCACACATGTACTGGATGTGATGCATAAGAAATGGTGATTCATTAATTTAATGTAATACAGATGCACTATTTGCTCTCACTCAAGCGACGTTTACTGCCCACATGGATCATGTGTCATTTTCAACAGCAATCTGGGACCTGTGTTTTTGAAATGCATCTACATATACAAATCAACTAAAAACATTAATGATTATCACATTAACAAGCACACGTTTTAAATAGTTCCCAGTCAAATGTGTCGTCCTTAAAATGACAACGTCCAATATGTGTCGTACATCACCTAAACCTCCTCAGTGCTCACAGTCACCTGATAGGTTAACAACGCCGGGTCACCTAGAATTAGAGACAATTATAAGCTCGACAGGATCCAGGAGAAAAAAAAAAAAAAACCTGTTAAACTAGAACTTCAGGAAACATTTTACATTAGGTGACTCATTTATATCAACAAATGACTTCACGTGCTTGATGAAAAGATGCACAGATTACCTGTTATGTGACATATTGTAAAGTTGTCCTGACAGCATGTTAACAGCAACTCGTCATATCTTTGAGAATGTGAAATGACTTCATATGCAGCAGCTTAGATTTGACTTTGCCAGCAATCACCATATAGACTGATGGAGCCAAACACTTTGTCAGATTGCTCAATCAGTGGAGATGAATCGCTCCCTGTTGTTCTGTACGTTTATCTTGTGGAACAAGGCTCGCTGCCATCAGATCAGTGGTTGGAGTCCATGGTGGCAACACCACGGTCATGTAATACCAACTGGCCTCTCTTGAACTTCTCACAGATTGTAATCAAATCCTCTCTGCCATCATAAAACTGAGGTGCTCACATGTTTCTACGTTCTGCCAAACCTCGTTTACACATTACTGGTGAGTGAATAAAAAGGATTTTGTGTCATGAAAGAAAACTTCAGATGATTGCCGTCTCCAGTCTTTGCATGGCTACTCTTTGTGGCAAAGAGCCTTTGCACTATTATCTGACATTTTACAAGAATATCATTTAAGAGGGTTAAGAGGGGCTGCAGATGAAATTGCTGATAAATGTTATCGCTATTTTCAGGAAGCTGCCAACTGATGCTGCCAATGTGCAATCAAAGATGTAGGCGGCCTTTTATTAAGACATTTCACTTGAAACATCAGTGATCTTTGCAGCCTTTTGCTTATGCCCATACCCCTTTAAAGTTACTTTTCCTCTTACGTTTGCCCTTTGTCTGCTCCCTTTTCTTGAGCACTCGAGAGGGCTGAGATGATTGCCACTTTAGGAAAGTAAAAGGACAGCTGGGCTTTTCCTCAGGTAGATTATTAAGTTGACCTTGGCGTTCGCTTTCTGCAGCCTTTTCATTCATAGACAAGACTTTCTGGCTATTAAACAGCATGAGGAAGTGTTTTATGGTTATTTGTACTGGAGAAAATGGAGAAAGATATTGACCAACATAGCCGTTCCCAGTACAGACACGCATTGTTTTTCTACACTGTGGCTGGTTCATGCATGTCAGGAAATGAATTAAATGTGCAATAAAGTGGAGAAAAAGACAAAAAGTCCTGCTTTTTGTTGTCTGTATGGTATGTTTGCAATACAAATAAACCACACTTCAGATAGAGGAGTATTTGAAACACTGACCTTAACCAAAACAGACGAGCTAGAGCGAATATGTGTATTTAATACCCCGTGCGAGGACGTGATTATAGCACAACCTCAGTAGTAAAAGGTTGTGATGTAACCTGAGACAGTGTTAATCCTTTAAGCTCACTTAAATTAAACAAGCAAACAATACCAGGCCGATCTACAGGGATTTAACAGTTGGAAAAACACTGCAGCTCTGACATCACACCCTTCAAAGTTAGTTTCAGAAGGGTACACCTTCATAATGTGAACAATGCCTTACTCTACCCTGCTCACGCTGATGTGCCGTTATCATTAATGCAGAAACGATCATCCTTCAGGGTAAAGAGTGTTGAAGAGTGCAGCACCAGTGCTGCAGTTCACTCTCAAACTTTAACTGTTTTAAAAGGTCATCTGAAAATAGCAAGTGTTGTTTTTCTCCTCAGCAAATGACCCAGTGTTGTTCATAAAGCTGTGCTGTTTATAGACTCGTTGGCATCATTCACTGTGCATCTGGAAGGCTTTTCACGTGTGACTTATTGCACTGTATTTACTGTTGGAAGGTTGTTCACAGTTGAACTAATTTTTCCTTTTTTTTTCCTTCTTCCTTCTCTGCTCGTCTGGATCATTCTGTGACTTATTCTTCACGTCCTCTTCAACAGGTGAGTGATCTGAGTATGTTTAATATACCAGTAAACAACTTTGTGTTGAAAAAATGGTTAAAAAAAAATCCAAGGTGACTCTGACTTCTGGAATATATAATAAAATATCATTATTTATATGTCTGTTTCTTTAGGCCAGTTTATCCCTTTATTACTGGTGGGTGTTAAAGATGGTGATGATGGTCTGTTCATCCAATTAGGTCCAAAGTCAGATACACTACTGTACAGCCAGATGTCCAATCAGGTAGAAGGTGTTAAAGCTGCAAACTTAAACTAAAGCTTAAAACTGCAAACATATTTTCTTATTCATGCACAAACATTAGTTTTTTTGCCGGAGTTTAAACAGTTTTATCCATTTCAAACATGATGCCATTTGTTGTCTTGTTGTTGTTTCCAGGCCGAACTCACATAGTACTGATGTAGCAAGTTTCTGTGTTAAAGTCCTATAATAAATAATATAATATGATAATATAATAAATAATAAGGACGACTATCAACAGGAGAATGAATCTGTTACATTCAAGGTATTGTTAGGTGGCTTAAATGTGTTTTAGTCCCTGTTTGTAGATGCTATCCTTGGATTTTTCATATTACCCTGATGGCGTATGGAGGTGTTATGTTGTTAAAAAGAAACCCCTCCCCCTCCGCCAAAAGAAAAAAACACATCCTAACATGCTTTAAATTACAGTACATGTAGATGACATGTTACATGTTACAACCTCTCACAGGAGTAAATAATGCTGAAATCAAACTGTCCTGTCAGGTTATGTTGTGAATATGACAGCTTGTGTAGGATATAGGACATGACTGTAATGAGTTTCTTGTGATAATGTTGAAGATAATAAAGCTTAGTTATAGAACAAACACACACACACACACACACACACACACATACGCGTAGCTCCTCACACAGTTGCATTCTCACCTTCCAAGGACCTCATAAATTTTACAAGCTTCCCCAGTTTTGTTTTCATCCTAAATTTCCAAATCTGGTTGTGATTAAGCTGCTCAGCGAGAGCCTCTGGATGTCATCCAGGTTCCTTGACGCACGGGTCCCTCCTTAAATGCTCCCGTCTGCTGCCGGCCGTCCGCCATTGTGCATTTATTCAAAAGAGAGGGGCCCCTGTTAGCCCGCTAAACCCACTGTCTCAGGGTGCAGGGTCCTCTCCACGGGGAGTATCCAGTGTCAGCCTCCTGCTCCATGACGGTGATCCATGATGGACGTTTGCTCGTAGCACTGAGGTTTCAGCTCAGAATTTATCATGTCTGCATGTAGCCCTCAGAGGACCACATGACGGTTATTTTAAACCTAGTTTCCCGCCAGAAAGATTCCCCAGCGTAGTATTTGGAAATAAGAAGAAACCACGGTGGTATTTTTTTAAACCCTTCCCCCTCCCCTCCTTTATTTTTGTTTAACCCTTTGGATTGATTCTGGTTGGTTTTGAGACATCTGTCTCTCTGAAACGTGCCTACACCCCAGTACAATGATGCTTAATGGGATCTTATCTGTAATTCTCACAGCACTAAAAATTCTATAAAATGTTTTCACAGTGGTGGCAGAAAACCAACAGTGGTAAAAAAGACTAAAAAGTTGGGTCTTATTAGAACTAATGTGTTAATGAAATGTGAAACCGACATACAAAAATGTCTTTTCACCTGACATGACATCCATCATCCTAAAAGACAAACGATTTTTACGTAAAGCCGACAGGAATCTGTCCACTAATGTCTCATTTCATTAAGTGGCTTGATTAACCAATCCCTGCGCTGTGTGCATTAAAGTAACATGACATGTGTTATTGATCATGCCTGATTTAATCAAGGCAGCAAGGGAGGTCTAATATTATTCAACAGGACTGCACGGGGAAAATTAAAGCAGTATGTGGTTGATAAATGTGACTAAAAAGTACGAAAACATTATTATAAAATTCTGTGTCGCTGTGGTTCATATCAGGCCTGTGAAATGTTGGATCTACTTTATACCAAACAAATAATCCCCACATGCAGATCAACAGCGACACTGATCATTTTTCAATTTATTGAACACAACAAATAAAACCTTTTGTTACGTGAGAGAACTGACACGTCAGCTCGAATCCTTCACACAGACCTTCCTCCAAAACATCGCTGTTGCTTCTTTTCTATGAATTTAAATATGTTTTTGTTTGACTTTGGTGGTTTCCATCAAACCTGCATACGTTACTGTAGGTTATCCATCACAGTGAACTTCCTGCCTGCCTTTACACTTGGCAGAGTTGCACAGCTGGTTATGCAGTGCACCTTTAAAACAATATTTAAGTCTGCACTGAATGAATGGAAATGAATGTGTGCATGGATGGAAAGAAAAAAACTAAATCAAACACTTCTAAGACATTTTAAAACCTTAAAGAGTCGCTCTCTCACATCTGTGTTGAAGAAGCTTCAGCTATCACCTCCATCACCTACCAAACTGCTTTTCTAAGTGATTTAATTAGAGTAAAACATTTTCCTTTATACAATAATTCTCCGTCATGGGTTGGCGACCTCTTTGCTGAGTGACGCACATGAGCAAGCTGACAAATGCAGTTGTAATTGAACACTGATCACATGACCCTGGCATCGCTGTATGCTGTCAACCCGGGGATGGATTGACAGCTTCGTTTCAGGACTGTATCACCTACACGTCACATCAACATGCATGTTCGTGGTAGGACGGCAGACAGGATAATTGCAGAGAGGGTAGAGCCTAGGAAGACAAAGTTTACCTAAAAGAGGATGAAATACACTTTACTGCATCAAACGGCATTTTTCCTTTCATGTTTTGAGAAGAATGACAAATATATTATTTAGAGGTTGTGGCGACTGATGTTTTTATACCTTCTGATGCGCCGCTGATGTCTAGAGTTTGTAATCCAACAAATGATAAGGAACGTCCACAATGCTTCCAAGCATCTGCTGTCTATAGCTGTTAGGACTGTTAGGACTGTTAGTTGTTGTTGTTGTTGTGATATTCAGGACACACACAGAAAAACAACAAAAATTGAGGGTTAGGGTGTGAAGAATATCCGTTTTCAGCAGTACTTTTTTTCGGCATCAGTGGCCTCATTACTCGGGATAATCAGACACCTTGCTGTGTTTTCATTAGAGCCACTTCCTACTAATAAACCGTCTCACCAGTGTGATAATCCAGAGTAACACGGACGTTGGTGCTAGGAACATATGTTGCTATTCAGTGTCATGTTTTGCATTATTACTGAGTATATATATAGATATATTTATTCTTTTTTTCTTCCCTGTTGTCCAGGCAGCGATTGATTTCCAGTCTCTGTATGCTTTGTAATGCATTAAAGTAAATGGTGAAGACATTTCTTATATACTGGATCTTCCCTAAATACTAAATCCTCTTTTTTTCTGGATTTCTGTACAGTTGAAGAGGGAGCCTGCTGGTATTGGCCTCAAGTGCTCAATTTTTATTTATTTTTTTGTTGTTTTTGATTGTGAATAGCTCACAGAGGGACAGTGAGGTGTGTCTGTTAGGGCAATGCTGTTGGGCATAAAATAGAAGATATAGATGATAGTTAGAGTGCCTTTTAAAGGTGGAAAACCTGAGGTGCTGAGGTTGGGGGTCCACAGTCGCACCTCCTGCCTGTGTGAAAGCGCTTAAAGCCCTGCTGTCAAATCAGCCATCGCCACAATACCGAGCGTGCCCCGCCAGAAAGTGAGCGATGAGAATGTTTACTCCTCATTCCACATACCTACCGTTAGCTCTTATGGGCCTGCGCTGCTATTTTTGCACACCCTCAGCCTATTGGACAGCTGTGAAGGATTGCGTCCGCTGCTGGCGGCACATGGCATTCCCTTCCATCTGTCGCCAGCGTGCTGAGCCAGTTGCAAAGCAGGTCGACTCCACCAACGCTCCCCCCACCCACCTCCACCCCCAGTCCACCGAGGCGCCTGCCCTACCCCTTCACAGCCATGGCTCGTTAATAGCTCTCCTACCCCAAAGACATCCGGATCATTCCCAAGTCACTCCCACAGGGCTGGCACACCCATCCGCAGCTGTCAGTCAAAACAACAACAACATGTCAAAATGTTGTAGACTTTCCCAAAGGCCTTCGATTTTTTTAACAACACATTGGTGGGCCCCATTTTTCAAAGAAAACTCACACTGCCCCCCTCTAAAAAAAGAGAACATGGGCTGCTGCCCTCAAAATGTCCCTCTAAGCAGCCACAATTACAAACCTTCAGAGGATGGCTGAGCCTGGCAGCATGAGGGAGGTGCAGAGGTTCCTACAGAAAGGGGTCAGGTGAAATGTGGGTGAGTAATGGCTTTCACTCGTATTGTGAGGGTCTTTCTTAACTGTAAGTAGAAACGCTAATTGTAGGAAAGGACATCAAACACATATATTATATCACTCTGATTGCAAAAACCTCAATATTGTTCTAACTGTCAGAGATGGTGCAAACGTAGTGTCAAATTACATATTATAAGCAGTACCGTGCATTCTGCCTTTTGCTTTTATCATTAGTGCTTTAGAGCTAATTGTCTCACTATCATTATAATCCCCTGGCTCTTGTAAAGTGCTAAAACTACTAAAAGCTAATGAATAACCATGAGTCTGAGTTGTCATGGGCTTGTCTTTGTCTGTGACTCACAGAAAGCTGTTTACGCCTCAGTCAAGTAAAATTGAACTCTATCCCTTGCTTGAAGATAGATTATAGCTCAGCTGAAGTCTTTGTGTCTGGCATGTTAGTGGATAATTATAGTCAAGTCTAATCATCCCACTTTTCGTCATCATAGTGATTGATAGTGTTCAAAGTTTCATTACTTTACTTCAGAGTGAACACCCACAGGCCAAAGTCACCAGCAGTTTATCACAAAAAAATAAAAAAAAACCTAAAAAACTACCATATTGCTGTTAAGCTTTCACTATTCCTCAACCGAACATAATGAAACCGACACATTTCAGATGCAAATGAAAAGCGATAAGGAAGGTTTTCTTTGTAAATGGGTTACTACTCAAATTAGGATATCCTGAAGGAGGTCTAGTTATGATTTGCATTAATGGAAAAGAAGGACAACAAGACATATGCCCCCACATGTGTTAACTCAAGACTAAACTGACCAGAGCAGAGATCCTGGCTGTCAAGATGTGTTGTAGCAGCTCAGCACACATCACACCAGTTTCCTCTAAGCGTGGGTGTAGACTTTAATTGCACAGAGGCTAATATCAGGCTAATGGAAAACAGCTGCCAGGGGTCCTGACAGACTGAAACAAGTCCACGATCGCTGCTCAGGCACAGATACTCCAGATATTAATGTGAGAAGCCGCCGCTGAACAGTACATCGGGACCTCGTTGGCTCTCACTCACGCAGCACTCATTGTTCATTGTTTTTTGGACATCATCATGGATGTTGCCTCTAACAAAAACACAACACTCAACATTAGAATGTACTGAAGTATTAACTTGAGGTGTTGTTATCGAAAAATGAAAGCCAAGACACTTTTATACCCAAATCCTAAACCTTCTATTTGCATGGATGTGTTTAATGGCTGGTGCACGTGTGTGCTGCTTTTATATGATCCAGACAGTGTATAATATAATCTACATGTATCTGTCTGTTAGAGATGAGATCTGCTGTTTATCTGCTGAAAGCAACTCACTGGATTTCTACATGTTTCACAGGTTCTTAGGAAAACAGTAACAGAGGAAAACTTGAGCTGCCTCAATAATAGCAGTGCAAAATGAGCCAATCCGATGGCCCTGTTTGCTTACGAGTGTGTGCTAGCGGGGGCCATGCTGATGGCCTGCGCCATATGGTGCATCGGCAACGGTTAGAAATCAATGTGTTCGGGAAGCTGCTCAGCTGCCATCTTGCGCCTGCACCTCTGAGAGTGATGGGGTGAGGGAAGCGGGGGTTATGTGTGGGGTGAGCGGGAAAGTTGGAGCACCCGCTCCCACCCACATTCATCACAGCGAGTCTGGTGTCTGCATCTAATCAGATCTCTGCTGAGAGCCCCACCAAGATGTGATTAAAGGCTGGACTCTTGGCGTTTTACTAGCTTTCTGTGCCACTTAAGCAGCCTTTCACCACCTGCCCCTGTAAAAGTATCCGCTGCTATAATGTTTATTTATGTGTTTATAGGCTTTGAGCCATTAAGGAAGCTCTATGTCTCTCTCTCTCTCTCTCTCTCTCACTCAACCTCTGCACCGCCCGACAATTTCTATCCCATAAACAGGCATGGCCTGTGGATGAAGAGGGGGCTGGGATGAGGAGGTTGGATAGCTGTTCTGGCTGAGCTGCTCATATTTCCAGAACGGCTGAGAATCTATTTTTCTTTCTTGAGCTTTTGTTTGCTTGTTTTGCTTTTCTCTCCAGTTCTTCATTAGATCCACACAACAGGTTTTGTTCTGTAAATGAATGATTTCACTTAACTATATTTAGGAATTCATTAACTGACCAATTTCAACAGTGTGTGTAAAAGAAAGCATCGAACATCACATTCGCTGCATTGTTCCTGAACTGGAAGTACTTACCAGGAATATTTCAGTCAGAAAGCTCCCTGCAAGTTTTCTCTGAACGTTTGTGAACACGGCCCCGGGTCTTTTAAATAATTCAAGGGAGCCAACTTTATTTTCTCATTCACAAATTGCGTCCCATTTCGTGGCTGACTGTCAGCTGGCTTTGGGCATTTCAGCATCAGTTCTCGACAGTCTCGAGAGCACAGTTGGGTCTCTGCATGAGTTGAATTTCAGAGGAGTATATGTAGGTCTATTAATTAGCTGTCATAAGAAGGCCAATGGCGAGACATTTCGTCTTATTACAGATAATGCTTTGGATTAAGTTAAAAATTATTATAATGATAATGTTCAGTCCAAGTTAACACCATGAGAACAGATGGCAGGTAATCAGTGCTTCATACAGTGCAGTCAAATAGAGCGAGGAAGAAAGAGCGAGTTGCCCTCATGCTGAAATTTAACTTGTCTGCCTCTGTGTCTGCAATGGCTGGAAGTGTGTTTGAAAGGCGAAAACTGACAGTCCCTCTTCAAAACGGGCAGGCTGCCTTTCTGCTGTCAGTAGAAATATTTCTGGGAACAGGAAATTATCTTCCAGGTGTCCTGATATCTGCTCTGTTAAATATTTGAATTTCCAGATTGAGGTGACAATAAACCATCGACTTTTGTTTGCTCCATCGGTGCTCGTCTCTCTCATCGCTGCACCGGCTGCGTCCTCTTCAGCACCTGCAGCAGTGGTGCCGTGACTTGCTGCAGTTTGCACAAGGAAATTTGAGAGTAAGATGACCTTGAAATTGAGTCACTCCGGTTCAGGCTATGGAGGGAATGGTGACCATATTCACTCATCTTTAAAGCTCAGATTCACAGAGCAGCTGAAAACTCTCAATATACTGCGTTAAGTATTTTCCATTTTTTGATCGGGACCATATGAGTATGATGCTGCCTACATCCTGACAAATCAAAGAAAAAACCCGACCTAACATGTCTTAGTACGGTGTTGGACCACCATGAGCCTCCTGAGCAGCTTCCATGCTGCTAGCTATAGCTTCTTTACTCATCTTGTGTCTTTAAGGGGTGTTAAATTGGATTGAGATCTGGTGACTGTGAAGCCGGTAGCATATGATTCACATCATTTTCATACTCATCAAACTGTATCATGAGCCTGTCGTGCCCTGCAGGGATGCGTCTGCAATCATTTATTCAGGTTTTCATCTGTGCATCCTAGAAGAAAAAATCAATAATCACAAAAATGTGTACATGTTAAAAAAAAACAAAAAAACAAAATGCACATTCAAACAAAAGTAGAGAAAAAGTTGGAAAAACAGTTATGGCACACATATCAACAAGCTCGAGAACTTACTTTCAAGAATCTTTATGATTATTGATGTTGACAGTGGAGGAAAAATGCTGGATGTCGGTTGTGACAGCAGATCCGCGGGGCAGCTGACACCGACTGCACCTCAACTCCTGTGGAGATGTTTGTGTAGAAAGGCGAAAAAGTTGTTTCAGTTGGGAAAAGTGCTGAAAAATACAAAGCCTGTCTCAGACTATTCATCACATAGGGTAAAAAGATGGGTTATGATTTCAGAAATTTAATCCAATTCTTTATTTTAAGATGATGTAGTGTCATATAGTGTTCATGTATATTTATTGTCTGATGCATATTTAGTTCTGTTCAACTGTGATGAGGTTCATGAGTTCAGTAGCTATTACCTCTAATTTTACACCAGTACATAATGCCACGCCGCACCACTGTGAACTCCACCTTTGTTAAGTTGCTGAATTGATTTTATAATTAGTAAAGCAGCAAACACCTTTCTAATCTTTCGGTTGCCTCCCTGGATTACCTTCCTCTCAGCTGTAGCTGTGTGAGCCTGCTAGCTCGGGGTGTGTGTGTGTGTGTGTGTGCATGTTTGTTTGTGGCCTGATGTGGAGCTGTGGGGATTAGAAGGTAGTTAAAGCTTTCCATCCATCGTGTGCGGTTAAGCTGAGGAATTGTAAACACTAATCCAAGTGCTTGCTTACTGACCATTGAATATGTTCTCCTTAATGTAAAGCGCATACAGTGAAGAAGCACACTCTTAATGTAGATCTACTACAAAGGGGCGAAAATAACAATCCACCATATAAAGAAATTCACTGAACTACTGATTAGCAGTCAAACTATTGTAATGAGCTGATTAATATGCACTATTTACCTAAGTGATTTAGGAGCTTAGGTGGAAGAGAAAAGGCTGATTGTTTTTTAGTGCTGGCTGATGGGTTAAAGTGAGGGATTTTAGAAAAGTAATCTCTGAGACCATAGTGTGAAGGATTGTTTCATAAATCAACAAGCCAGGCTGCAGCCTTGCCAACAATAACATCATCTATCCATCACTACGGAGTATTGGAAATGACCCTTGCTTAAGCAAACTGCATTAATTTAACTGGCAGTCCTCTGCCTTCAATCACCCCTCTGCACCAAACAACTAATGCATGATTTGATTCTGCTCTGTTCCTCAAGCAGAAGTTGTGGTTTGTGTCCAGTGGTCATCTACAGTGCACGTCAGAGAGATTGCATTAATGCTACTTGAAAGAGAAATAAGATCTCCTCTCTTCTACGGTAACGAAGACAAGCAGATGATTTCAGTCTGTCCCCTCAGCCACTTGGCTCCAAGAACAAAGTGAAGGAACCATAGTTGGATCCTAGTGAGCAGTTTCCAAATGGCTGGAGGCTGATGGGATACATGATAAACATTGAAAATGACTCCTGAGCCCAGAGGAGAGCTAAAACAAAATGAGGTGACAATATTCATTTTCACCAGCCCAAATTTAGATTGTTAGGATTTCAGTAATGATTTTCCTTGAGCTGTGGGAAAGTGAGTAATTAAACCTAATGAGAGAGATGGTAAGAACGGGCTTCTGGGATATTATTTTAATACTTTGTTTTAGATACAGGTAAATGTTTATCCTGAGCACTTTTGTGCTAATGAGATAAATTGGTTAGATGGATTTTCCACTTTATTCTCTGGACTGACTAAGCTGCCCAGTACATGTAGCTATTCAGAAAATGTGAAATAAAAAGATTTGTTTTTAAATATGCAGCTGTTGATCTTCTATCTGCTCTTTACTGTTGTTTACATTTCCTTCCTGCCATGTCAGATAAATAAATAAATACATAAATAAGGCAATCAAAGTCCATAACTAAAAGGATCAAAATGGTGGTGCAGACTACATGTGGATGATTGAGTTTGAGCACTAAATCAAAAATACACTCACAAGCCTGTAATCTGACTATTGATCACCAAGCCAGGCCACACAGCGTATTAAACATCAGTAATTTTGGCCTTTTGTATGAGCACTAGGCTTCTATTGAATATATTCAACTCAGCTCTACAAAAATAGATCTTCACCTTTGTTCCTGTCTCATTATTTTCTTCTCTGTCAACAGAGAACATGCTGCTCTATATAGTTCCTGCTCACTGTTGGGAGGGTTGCTGTTTTTTCATACTTGGTAGCCCGTCCAGTGTTTTGCTATTCTCTTTTATGTGCAGTGTTGTTGTTCACACAGGCCGCAGTCCTCCATCCTCATCCAACCCTCTCGCCCCAGCCCCCCCTGAAGGAAGCCTGAAAACATGTGTTGCAGAGTAAGGTTACATTTTTAGGCCTTACGCCTCCGCACTGATCCAGAGATGGTTGTGCTTATTAAACTTTGCTTTAGGACAGCATGACTATAGCTCACAGTCTGTCTGTCAGACCAAATTAAGGCCATGCTAGCCACACAGTCTCAACACTGGCCATTTGAGCAAAGTCCACTATATATCCTCCTGTCCTGCTGTCCACTTTAACTTCATTGACATCATTGGCTTTTTCCCTCCAAATCTCGCCTGCTTTTGTCTAGACAGCTGCGCACTGCTGGCGTCTTTGTGCTTTTATCCCATACAAGTGGAGAAGGGGAGAGACCCCATATGCTACCAGCTGCTAGACACATTTGCTCTTACTGCTAGTAACTGAACCCACCGAGGAGGATGGAAAACCTTTCTCAGCTGCTGCCATAACTAAATTAAAGAGTCATCTAAGCAATTCCCCTATAGCTTATATAACGTATATAATGCGTATTGCCATTCAGAGGCATATATTGTACGACATATATAACAATAACATTGGACGGGGTGAAATTGTCTGCATCACTGTAAATTTATTTTACATTGATTCATCTGCTGTCCTGCACATTGCGTTCACTCGCTGCCAAAGGGGACGTTTAGCCTCAAGGCTTCGCTATATCCAGTATTGTTGTTGTTTATATAAGTAACCAGGCTCCATATATGGTTGCATTTGCCTGTTTGTAACAAAGACGGCCAGCTGCATCAACCACACTCCCTTTTAAGAGGCTGCTTTATGGTTGAAGACACCCCTCTAATTTATGTCCCCACGTGGGCCCCTCAAGGAGCATATGAACCTGAGACACATGGTGTGAATAGGGTGTTCAATCCCTCCCAATGGATTTAAAAGCCTCCTCATTCATGGCTTCTGGGCATCTGGTCCAGGTCAAGGACAGGTTTAAAACAGGTCAGGCTTATTGCTAGAGCAAATCATACACAAACATTAAAACGTTTGTCACAGCCTTTAATCTAATTAATTAATTATATGGACTTGCTGGTTTATTACAACTTGAATGCAATTTTCAACAAGTTATCCAAACAAAAATAGGAAAATATAAATAAGTTTATATTAACATTTTCTCCACTGGTTGGCTTTTTAAGAGTAATGGGAGATCATGGTTTGGTAGCATTACACGCCCATCCACCCGACCCGACATCCTCACGATGAAGTTTCAACACGTCTTTAATCACAGACAAAATCCTAATTCACATAGTCACTAAAGGTTCCTGTGATGATGGTCCAAACTACAAACCCAAGTTGTAATAAGTCTGATTTTTGTCTTTAGTGTAAATCATATTTATCTGTTTTGCTGATCAAGGCTGTCATGGCTCTTTCAGCTGGATCTGTTTGTTCTAGAATAAAATCATAGGAATGCATAACATATAAAGACCAGGTATTCGGATCAAAGCCTGCACATGAGGCTTTGTTTTCACCCATACTGTCTCATTCATTTTTAATGATAAAAATAAAACCAATAATGTTTTACAATGATAGACAATAAGACCCCAACAGAGAGAAGCTTTTATTAATAACCCAGCCTTGATACGCTCATTTCTGCAGGCAGCGAGAAAATGAAAATTAAAACTTCACTCCCATTTGTCTTTAATATCACAGGCCGTGGGTTGACATTAACAATGAAGTTATTGCTGGCCAGCTGTATAGATTTTTTCCTTTGTGTGTATCATATGGTGTTGGCACATAGATGGTGATAAGCTGCTCCTTAAATGCCAGACAGCAGACCAACATCTGTTAAGTATTGAACTATGTTTGGAGAGGTTTTCCCTGCTCTGTACCAGAGGGGGTTTTAAAATAGATCCATTAGATTCCAAGTATCCAACCATTTGCATCCACCACCTTTTTGAACTAGTGGAAAACTACGCTCAGGGTGTTTTTCTTTTTTTTTTAACCACTGTCAAATTTGGCATTTAAAGTGACATAATATTATTGCACCAAGTTCTTGGGCCACAGGGCTAAGTGAATGTAAAGCCTCCAAAACTGACAAACTGTCCCTAACAGAACAAATGAACAGATATCTATTTACATATCAGTCCACAGGCTTTTGTTGTTGTGGTGGTGCTGAGGAGAATAGTTATGCACAATGTAATGATTTCCATGTATATTGAAAGAGCAGCACCAACTGGAATGCAAAATCCACCGAGGTGCACATGGCTGTTGAATAAAAATGCCTTTGCTCTGCTTCTGTATTGTGGCCTCGACAGCTTTCTCATATAGAAACCAGCTGTGACCACTCAGTACCAGCTCGCCTTGATGAAAAGATTATGGACCCCTGTCTTTGATGTACACACTCCCATAGTGTCTGCTAAGGCTGAACACACTATTCTGCAGCCATGGCATAAAACACAGACTCCCATTTGAATTCCAACTATAGGGTATTGTTTGCTAAGATATTTTACATTTTCTTCTCCCTCCTCCACGTCTTCACAGCTGTGTACACTTAAGAGGATCTTGAAAGTTGTCATTGGTTCACCAGACCCCAACAGTCTTGGTTCTTATACTGTTGCATGACAGAGTCTTCGGGAAATGAAATGCCTGAGAGAATTCATAGTGTGAAGAGTTTAACAGATGACACAGTAGAAATGAAATATACGTCTGCTCTGCTGGGTCCGGAGACTGTAGGGAGTCGGGGGGGGGGTTGACTTCATAAAGCAACGCTTGCTACTAATTTCCATGTGCTTTACTGTCATCTGGTCAGTCATGCACAGGCGGCATTCATCCCTGACTGTTTTTAAGACAGGCTGACTTTTCCACATTCGTGTAACCAAAAAAAACAAAAAACCTTTGTAGTTAATCCAGAGTTTAAGATAATAAAAATCATATTCCTGTATTTTTGGTATTTCTTAGTTATGATAGATGCACACTGCAGTGAGTGTGTGTCAGTTTGTAAACTACCACGAGTCTTCACTACAGAAAGTCTGAGTAGTAATTTTAGCCTTTGTATTCTCCTCCCAGTAAGGTTTGCTAATCAGCTGCATTGCATTCCCGTTGCACCACACACAGCTTCATCTTCTCTTACTTCAGTCTTTTTAAATCTCGTTTTTCTTCATTCTCTCTTTTTTGTTTTAAAATCTAGCTCTCATGGCGAAAACTACCAAAATAAAACTTAAAGCTCACTTTGAATCACTGACATAGTCAACTAAACCTTAGTTTTCACTTTTCACTCCACAAACCTAACAAATATCAGGGCAGACTATGCATCTGTCCATATGCAGCTTTGCCCTTTTGACCTCTCCTGATTTATTTGGAGTCATGGACTCTTTCACTGATAAACTATTCACTGGATTTCTCGAGTCTCTTATTTGCCCACATGCAGGCCAGACAGATAACTGCTATGTAGCATAGGCCTTATGGAGTTTGGCAAGTCAAAAGGAAGGGATTGCACCAATAATGGATGGAAAATACATGGGAATAGGGTTGGTTCTCTTTCCTTTGGAAGCACTTGTAAAGTTATTGGTTACTTCCTAACCCCTGTCTAGACAGAGTTAACAATCCCAGAGTGTCATCTGGAATATATGTGTTTGCCACACAGGATCTAATTGGGATTTAATATACTACAGACAATATTTAAAGATTTGTTCACTTTCTTGAAAAAAAAAAAAGCTTTTATAAATGGTTCATTCCTAATGACCTGGATCACCACTTTCCATCTGGAAATCTTTTAGGAAAACCGGAATATTTTTAGCCTTCTTACACAGGGGAGTCTGCCTGTTGAATTATGCATGTTGAAAATTGGTGCCGTACGCTGTGTGTTATCTTAAACTGTTTAGTTAAGAAAAAGTTTTGTAAGACCAAGTTGCAGCAATGTAGCCGTAATCTCCATGTCGACTTCTGAGGAGAAAGCATCCCCGAGGCTCTCTTTTAAAGTCTTCCCCTTCTTGAAGGCGTTATGAAACAATAACAAATCAAGACACCCGAGAAGTGAACAAAGTTCCCATGGCCGATAGCACTTGTCACACTTAACCTTGTTGTCCTGACAAATTTTCCTGACAGAGCTTTGTCAAACAGAATGTGAAAGCTTCCCATGCTCTCAATCTCTTCTCATTCACTTTTGTCTGGTTGGCATAGAATTAAGAGGCAGTCATGTAAAAGCTCCCTATGAGGCTGGAGGATGAGAGGTTGTTTGGAGGTCAGTGTGGAAACCTGCAGAGCTGAAGGGCGCCAACAATCTCTGGGAAAGTGGTACAATAGAAGCCTTGGTCATTTCAGAGGCACGACAATGGAGCCAATTGTCATCTCACCTTTGACCTCTGGTACATTTAGCAGCAACCATAAAGACCCACAAATTAATCATGTTGATGTCTCCTTTCACGCAGTGGAGTCAAATTCATGGGTTTGTTTAAGTAAATTTAACATTCTGTCTGTGTTTTTCACATTTATAAACTCAGACAGGTGTTGTTTTCATGGACAGGTCTGTGTGGGCACCTGTTGGCAATGATAATATCAGAATAGAAAACATACAACAGAGGCAACACTGCTGAGAAGTTGCACTCAACAGTGTTGTGAATGATTGATCAAAACCAGTATAGATCAGTGTCTCTGAGCTGGACAGGTTCAGTCTGGCTTTGTGATGAAATATGTAGTCAAACAGCCGATGAACACTATTGATTTATAGATACAGAAAACTTTGGATTCAAGTAAATATTTTTGAATCCTCACTGCAAAAGTTTAAAATAAGCATTTGGGTTTTTCTGGACTGTAACAGCCTTTAAGTTGTTTCTTATCTGTCAACAAGGACCTCCTCATACTGGGTCGCTTTAACTCTTCTATCCTGTAAAGATTATTCACATAAAACAATTGGAATAGAGATGAAGCATCTCTGGTCTTTGGCAAGCTGAGTTTTAACAATTTCAAGAAAAATTGAGCCTCTACCCACTGGTGTCATTCAAATCCACTGCCCCACTATGTGGCTCTATATCACATCACTGAGCATGTATAGCTCACACAGAATGGTTGGCTACCTTTTACCACACAAATCCCTGTCTGTGTGTGTGTCGCTGGGGGAAGGGCAGCGATTCTGGGCTGGTCGCCTGCCATGCCAGATATATTGGTTGTGCGGCTGTGTGAACATGTGTTTGCTATGGGAATCTATCATGCTCTTTTCTCCCGTCAAGTGTTCAATTCTTGAGTAGTGACTTTAGAGCCAGTGGTATGTAACTTACTGCTTATAACTAAAGCCACAGGGGCAGTTGCAGAAGCCCATTAGCAGTCAGGTTGTTAGGCTTGGACATAGGAAGATGCTTTTAAATTCAGGCATCCAGAGCTGTAGCCAGCCAGCCTGCTCTTTTTTGTATTTATTTTTTTTATTCTGAAAGTTTAAGCTGGAGTGGATTCATTTGTGTCGGTCAACACTTCCCTCTGTGAGGGCTTGTCCGCCTGAACGGCTGCGCAGGGTGAATGAAGAGGTAAAACACAGCCAAGACACAAGATTTCTTATGTGATTTCTCATGCCTCACAGTGTGCAGAACAGAGCACAACCAGGATGTGAACACGCTTCAACTCAAAGACCTTTAAGCGGGGATAAACTTAAGGCTTTCTGGCCCTGGTCCCCAATCAACAGGCCACGTTGAAGATACAAAAACATCCATCAAATAATTTTGCCATAAATAAAATATTGCCTTTTTTGTTTGTCAGTGATCCTCAAATTCATCTCTTTTGGGTCGACTGTGCTCGTCAGCGCTTCAGAGTTTCATTATTTGCCGCTTAGTACAAACACATCATTGCTTTCATCCTTTACAGCATTGTGAACCTAAGTGGCTGTTCATTGGTTGTGAAATTTATCTTGCTGTAGCAGGTGGTGAAGGGAATCCACACAAGGATGGCAGAGCCTATACCACATTTTTCACAGCCTTGTTTAAAATGGCAATCACATCTTGTTGTTTTTGTCCCTTCCTTTGTGTTATACTCAAGAGGTAAATAAACCCTTATGGTGGATTACTGCCTGTTTCTGCTGTGTTTACCCATAGTCTGCCGGGTGTCTGTTGTGTATTTGACATACATGATTAGGAGCCTAACTATTCCTGCTACCGGATGAGTTTATCCCCCTGATGGATGACCTTTTTCTCAATACCCTTGCCGAACTCTGGATTAAGTGATCTGCTTCCCCGGTGGAGCTCTTGTTACCTGTCATCAAGAATCATAATTGTAAATGTCATTATTAATTGGGCGTACAGTGACCTTTCCATCAATTATGTGTGTGTTGAGGGTAAAGTCCACCGCCACATACACAAATGGGGTGACTTATAAAAAAAGGTCTGTAGTTTATCATTTAACCCCTTTAAACAACAAGTAGCGTTACAGCCCAAATGCAGCCATGGGCTTTAATGTGTGGGCTCATGTCTATGATACAGTATATTATTATTCATTGACATTGTTGGTTTAATAAGCTCTATTGTCTCCGCTTCTCATTTGGAAGAACAGATTTATATAAAAACAGAGGGTGCATTAGAGCTAATATGGTATCTCCCTCCATTGTGGAGTCTTCACTTCCCTCTCCTCTCTCAAAGGGCAACACTGTCAACACAACAATCGGTCAACAAGCGTAAATTGGTGTGTTAAAGTTGATCTTCAACACTAAAGCACTGCACAAATTTACTTTGTCTCCATAAACAATTCAATTGGAAATGAATTTATTTCCGTCAAAAAGTTCACTGTTACAAATTCCTTTCATGACTCAGCGCTAAGCCATCTGAAAGTTTGAGGAGTACTACAAATACTCTGTTTGCCTTCTTACCCAGAAACAGATGACAGGATCAAGGTTTGTTGTTCCAGGACAGATATAGGTTTGGGAAGCGTTTAGACTATTTTAGCACAAAGACTGAAAGCAGCCTAAGTTTACCTACCTGTAAAGTTTCCACACATATCACACGATACGCAGGTATACGCCATGTACCAGGTAATATAGTAATACAGCTGCCTTTAAATGCAATAATCTGCTGGATCATGTTTCATCATCTCACTGCCACTTTAAACAACACAATCACACCATCACAGATAAAGGTATAGAATAGGAATACAGTAAACTAATACTGAAGATTAGCTTGCAGTGCAGTGAAAGAGGGCTGTAGGCGAATGAGAATCCATATTGCAATATTTCACCACGCTGAGTTTATCACCAGCCATCAACATGTCAACTTGTCTCTGAAGATGCAGTTGATCCATCTCTTCTGACAAGGCGGTTCTGGATGGGTAAGTCATGATGTTGGGATTCATTCTGGCCACTCTTTTGAATTGATGCTGTTTGTGCACAGTTCACTTCTCCCTGGTTAACGGGTGATTAAGTTGGCACAGGAGACCGCGTGACTGATGAGGCTGCATGACTACAGTGGAAACCGGCTGTTTTATTTTTGCAGAGCCATTTCTACATAAGTAGTGCTACCTAGACTTAACAAATTAGTAAATTAAAATCCACTATAAACCAGTTCAGGTGTTGGTTCTCAGATTTAGACGCTTACTCTTCTCTTGTATTAGTTTCAGATTTCTCCAGCCTCTTTGTGCTCGATAATCTAATGATGGATGACGTAACTGTACTAATGTACAGGGATGGGATAACAAATCAATATGGCAGTATAATCTGATACATCATGATGGAGTTATCAATCTACCGCTGCCATGCATTGATGATGTCATTAAACAAACAGGTTTCCCTCCATTAAACCTGCTACCATTCTGACTTACTGAATAATGATTTAGTGGCACTGTCACCTTGTGATGGGTGATGGGATCAATTTAATAAATATTATGTAATCTGTGAGAATTATTATATATATTTTTTAAAATAAAGCTTATTTTGTATTTTATATTGAAAAATGAAGGTGATTCCACCACAAAGCCTGAAGCAATGTTGTGCCTACTCAAACAGTTGTTTTCATACTTTTTTTACAACCAGACTCCCCCTTTAAATCTGTTCCATACTTAGCCAGTATGTGCAGGTTTATATCTTAAGTATTTAAATCTGAACACCAGGGATAACTTTGATGTTAAAAGGCAGCAACTGAACGGTTGAACCCTGCTACCTTGCACCACATTCCTAATCTAAGTCCAAAAATCCGCAGGGGAGTATTTCCCTCCCGAACCGACCACACAGAGCAGAGCCAGCCCTCAAGACTGCTACACAATGTGTGTGTGTGTGTGTGTGTGTGTGTGTGCACTTTATACACACCACAATCCCCTCTCAACCCCTCTGACATTCACAGCAGATATTAGGCAAAATCAATAGCAGACTTCAAAGTAACCATCATTTACCATAATATTTGTAACACCCGGTGCATTCACAGGATATTAAAATGGTTTCAGTCTGTGCATACCACACAGCAAATACAACAGATGAGGGAGATAACCTGAGATCCAACCTGAATAAAGACAACTTTGCTTAGCATGGAAGCGCTGTGCAGCACTGAACTCAGTACTAGATGTTTTCGTTCCTTCTTTTTTGAGGTTTGAGTCTAATTAACTGTAAGATTGTAATCTTGCTTTCAAGCTTCTGTTTAGATTTTCTCATGGTACGCTAAGTGTATTATCTGTGTCTCTTCAGTCTGAAATCGTTAGTTCTGCTCTTCAACTACTCTGGCCTGACTGAATTCGGTATAAATATACAACTGTTATAACCTTGGATGGTTAATGCACGCACACATTGAACGGTTAACAGACTTTACTAAACGTCTGCGACAGCGCTCCAATACAGGAAGCATCTAGCAGGTAGCAGCACATGTACACCTCTAAACATTCCTGGAGGTCCCTGGTTCCCTCATAACACCGTAACACAGCTCCAGTCTGTAACTGTGCACAGCGGATAAATGCAGCACTGATGTTTAATTTTGTGCCAACATTTCGGTAAATAACGAAAAGTTATTTCAGAAAATATTTCCATAAAATAGTTTGTTAATATTAATTAGGCTTGATTTGCATGACCTGTTTTTATTAGATATTAGGAAGGTTTATGATCATAACTGTTACCTGGGTTGTATTTTTCTCTATAGTTCACTCACTCTTATCTACAATTCAATATTTAATTTTGGAGACTAACTAGTTTGCACCAAATATAAGTTTTTCTTTTGTGTCACTTTGATAGCATACAATAATAATTACAATACTTATGGTTACTGAACCATTAAAAGGACTATAAAGCTTATTGAATCTTTTTTTTTGTTGTTGTATATTTTCATTGTTACGATAATGATCCCTACAAATGATGTTAATTCCCTTTCACTGAGCAGCCTAAGCACAGCCAGAACATTATTGTCATACTGGATTTGTTCTTCTCAGTATTGTACATCTTCAGCTTTAATCCCTGCTGTATTTGAAATTGCTCTGTAGATCCTGTATTGTCAGTTTAAGGTGCCTCTGAATCTAAAAACTATCTATGACTTCTATCTAAAACAAAGGTCTGTCTCCATTCCTCTCACAGGTTGATTTGTAAGATGTATTATTTATCCTAATAGTCATATTGCACTTATTTTAATGCTGCTGGCATTTGTCTATATCTGCGCTGCCTTTACCTTATAACAGAAGTCATTGAGTATATTGTTTGGTCTGACCACCCTTCACCCTCTGACCTCGACTTTCCTTGGTGCCTTTTCTTTGTCCCACCATTGTTCATAGAAAGTCTAAAAGGACTCATTTGCATATGATGTCCCTCCTTTTCAGTAACCAGCCCCGTCTGATTTATGGTGACCCTATAAAAAGCACAACTGTCAAGGATGGAAGCAAGGCTGACAGATGCAAATTGCTTTGAGGATTTATTGATGAACCTTTACAATCCTGTGTTGGTACCGTCGTGTATTTCAGTAGAAATTCATCCATTTGAATTAAAATGGGTCAGATAGTTGCTGACTACTTTCTTAATCATACCATCAGGTTGTTTACATACATTTACCAAGTGAGTCATTGATTTCTTCATTTCATTGATATTTTTTGTTTGTTTGTTATTTACATTTATATAGTTATAAATTGCAAGCAAGAACTGTTCTGTAAAGCTATCTGCGGTGTGTTTAATTGATCCATACATGAACTATGACGTGAGAAAACAAAGCCACAAAAACAACGAGCAAGTAAACAAAAACACTGAAGAGAATAATGTGAATGAGGTCGTTGCTTTCACTAAAAAAGACTGAATTGGTCTCCAGCAGTGGACTCAGGTGCTTCTTGAATTTTAAATATGCTTTACCACATGATGAATATAATATATACCAATAAGTACAATAAGTTTCAAGTCAATGCACGTTGCTTTTTTATAGCTGAATGAACCAAACTCTGAAAGTTGCCTGGACGATAATAAATCAATCTACAAAAAAAAAAAGAAAAAAAAAGAAAAAAAAAAGAAACTGTGATTTGCAGTTAATGACTTAATGGAAAGTTACCGGTATGGTTCATTTTGTTTATACAGTGCACCTCAAGTGTTTAACTTTCTACAGTGGTCATAGCATTAACCTACACAGTGAAGGGACTCAGCCAACGTCTGCCTCTGTGTTTGTGCTGTTGTATGAGCCATCAGATAGTCTTACTCCTTGCTTAATAGTGATGTATGATTCTGGCCAGCGTGGCAGCCAAAGGCTAAAGGAAATCAGTGGCTGGTAAACAAAACAGTGCAGCGCTGCTGTTCATGAAACCCAAAGCTCTCAATCTCAGCTCCTTCGTGCTCTCACACCTTATTTGTGTTGGTCTCGTCTTGGTTTTTGGCATATTTTTTTGATATTTTTGCTCAATTTACAGACTATATAACATGTTTATCCTTTAAGGGTGTGAGATTAGATGACCGAGACGTCACGTCAGAGGGGCCAGAAACAGACTTTTAGTGAAGGGAAAGTCACTTTCACCGTGACACACTGTGTATGATACACACACAAGTTGTTGTGCTGGATTCTCACTTTTGATCCATTTCTAAAGTACATCATCGACACATGTAGAGCAGCAACAATCGATTAGTCGATTGACTGTATTTATTGTTATATTAAAAACAGTCAACCAGTCAAGTCTTGTTCCTTTACTGGGGGAGTTTTTTGCCTGAATGAATCACTTGCCACCTCTGTGGTTGTCTAATCTATGGGTATGTAAAGATTGTAATTCCACTAATGTACTTTCTTTCTTTCTCTCTCTCTCATGCGGCGACCCTGAATCTCACCTGTTATATCAAGGTAAGAGAACTTATCTATAATGTTGTAAGAATGCATAAGTAATTGCCTGCAGCTTCTCTGAGAGCCTGACTGGTGAACTGTTACACATAAAACAAAAAAAACCCCCAAAAAAACCCAGAATACTACATAACCCACATTGCTGAACCTCAGCACTGATTGCTCCAAGATGTCCTTGAAACCACAAAGTCTGTTGTACATACCATACAGGCAGTGGTGAGTTCAGGGAATATTAGGGACTGAGGAAAAGGGTTATTGTCTCTTTTCTCAAATCTGCCTGTAAACCTCTGCACATAAGTTCAGAGAGGAGCGTTTCACTCTGGGTTCAGCGATGGGCTCTGCCTTACAAGCACACTACGCCTTGAGTGTCTTCATCCTGCTGGCTCTGTGGGAGTGTATGATGTTCAAAGGAGTCCTAGTTTAGCTTCCCTTACATCATTTTAAGCAGACAGCAGAAATCTATCTTCTGCTTCAGTTTTTCTTTTTCATCTACTTGTCTCGACCTTTGTGAAATGCTACTATTTGACTGTGAAAGTGGATGGCAGGTGTTTTTATTATTTTTATGATTAGCAGTGTCTGCATGGTTCCTTGTTTTTTCTTCAGACTGCACGGTGAATAGCTTTGGTTGCTGCACAACAAGTCTGTTTACTCTGCGGTGGAGGAAATCTGTCATTAGGTTAGGACAGTGTCTCAAAAATGGGCGTTGAGTCACAGAAGATGTCCAAGTGTATATTTGTTTGATGTTTTAATTGAAGCATATGCTAAAAAATCAGTTGAAAAAAATGCATCATCATGTCTATAAAATCTGTTTGGAGCTTTTCTAAACATTTTCAGTTTAACATGACACC
This sequence comes from Pampus argenteus, assembly GCA_036937835.1. Classification (NCBI taxonomy): domain Eukaryota; kingdom Metazoa; phylum Chordata; class Actinopteri; order Scombriformes; family Stromateidae; genus Pampus; species Pampus argenteus. The sequence goes on along the minus strand of CM072874.1, from coordinate 1,489,303 downwards.
TTCGGTTATCTCACACCTGTGATTTCTGGGGTCACCTTCGGTTATCTCACACCTGTGATTTCTGAGGTCACCTTCAGTTATCTCACACCTGTGATTTCTGGGGTCACCTTCGGTTATCTCACACCTGTGATTTCTGGAGTCACCTTCGGTTATCTCACACCTGTGATTTCTGGGGTCACCTTCAGTTATCTCACACCTGTGATTTCTGGGGTCACCTTCAGTTATCTCACACCTGTGATTTCTGGGGTCACCTTCAGTTATCTCACACCTGTGATTTCTGGGGTCATTAACATTTTAAAGGACCTTTAAAGGAAGTCCAGAAAATGCTGTTCAAAGTTAAAACTATTCAGATTATGACTTGTATTCACGGTTCCTGTATTAGTATAAAAGGTTTATTTCAGGATACGTCTAAGATGGAGTGAGCATGACATGGAAAAAAAGGAGTGTTGAGTGCACATATGGCCTTGCATGACCTAGTTGTTTGTCCTCCTTTCCAGTTCTCACAAGGTCAGATTGAAATTCAGGTTAGGTTTTCTTTTTGGCTAAAGACAAGTAAGGATTCATTGTCTCCAGTCTAACAGCTCTTGGATCACGCAGGGCAAGGCTGCTGTTGGTTTAATAATAATATTGCAACACAGACTGGGCAGTCAAGCTGGGACGTATTGCATTTCAATATCTACCATCTCCATCTTCCCCACATTCTCAGAAAAGTCAATCCCATATTTTTCTCTCTGTTTTATTATTTTGCAATTTTTCAGTGTTTCAGTATTGTCATAACCATAATCACATACTGTTCTGGTTTAATGAATCTCCCCGCAAGGAAAAGGCATTTCTCATGTTCATATTTGAGTGTCTGCCTTCTGTAATGCAACAGAAAGCCTTGCTGGTGGCTTGTGACAGAGTTGAACTTCTTTGTCTGGGAGGAGATGAGAGACAAGGTGAGGACATGTTAAATGCAAATGTGTCTGTATTCGTCTCCTGTGCTCTTGCAGAAACAACAGGCTGGATTCTGTTTGACATGGATGAGGAGTACTCTGTCTCTGCTTCTGTCTTCTTTCCTCTGAATATATTTCACAGTTGTCCAAGAGGGCTGAGGGGAACTAACTGCAAATATTAGCAGTCTGTAGCTGTGTCCTTTAGTGGCAAACTGTTCTAAAAGCCACAGGGAAGAAAAGATAGAAATGCAGTTTTAAGACTACGGTAGCTAATAGGAAGAGGATGGCTGAGGAAATGACAAAATGACATTTGATGGTTATTACTTGGAAGAATCCATGTGTTTCACCCGGGTTGCAGACAGTTGGCTGCTTGTTTTAAATCATACGTTACATGGATGATATTCATGGACGTGTCAGAGGGACGTTTCCTCTCTAAAACCTGAAGTCAGTGTTGAAGAGTTTCGTTCTGAACACATTTCTGTTCTGTTTTGTTTCTGTTTAAGGTCTCAGTAAGCCAATGTTATGGCTTTGTGGTATAGTTTAGTTTTATTTTTTGTCATGTTCTACATCCACCAAGATTCTGGCACCAATTGGCATTTTTGACTCCAGCAATTTAGATTTCTCTTCAGCAGCTAAAGATAAGAGCCCTTCAGGTGTTCGGCAAGAAAACAGAGAGGTCACTGGTTCAACTGAAGTTGAAATTGGATGCCCTTCACTAACAAATAAAAAGGAAGTGTTGTATGACAAACTTTCATTTCAGCAGATGCACAAATGAATACAAATGAAGTGCTTTTAGGGGCTTTCAGCTCAGCAATATAACTTTTCCCCAACCGTTCGTCTAGCTATTTTCTTCTTCGTTTCACTTCACTGTAATTATTTACAGCTGCAGTTTCTTCATCTCTACATTATTAAAATATAATAAATACTTTGAGTCAGACTTGATTGTGTTTACCATTTCCACATTATAAGTGCAGCAGTAATGAAAGCAAGGGGCTTGTTCTTCTTGAACTTTTCATTTTAGCCACCTCTTTACCTCCGGTGACCTGATGTTGCACCCGGTGAACTGTGGAAGACACTTTAACTGAAGCAAACGTTGTATTTTAAAGAATTCATTAAAACAAGGACATAAGAAAGAAAACTGCTCTTCTGCTTCTTCATATGGATTTATTTTGGTTGGCAGCTGCCTTTCATCCATACATTTAGTTAAAGAAAAAAGACAATATGTTGCTTGGGATGGATTTCATCCCAAGCTTCAAAACATCTTTTCAGAGATGTACTTCTGAAATCACAGATGTTGCATATTTTTCCTGCAGTTTGATTTTTATTTCATTTTTTCATCAATCTTTCATCACCAGCTCCATTTAATATTGCCAGACATTTCATATTAAACCATGTGTGTTGGAAATCATCAAACTATGAACTGCACCACAGTTCACTTTCAACATTTCAGTCTGTGTTGTCCCACCAGAATTAGCCGGAGAACTAAATGTACAGTTCAACACATGCTCAGTGAATAGACTTACATACTGTAGGTCGACATCTTGTGCATTTTAAGTGATGCTGAGTCACATGATCTCTGGTTTGTATTGTTCTTCACAGTTTGAAACATTCACACAGTCACCTATAGTCCATCTACTGTCTGCAGCTCTCCCAGCAGCCAGGGCCACTAACCAGTGAGAGGCTGGAGTGAATACATTAGAAGACAGAATAGAGAAAGGAGAGCAGCACAAAAGATGTCTGTAATGCAATAAGAATGAATAAAGGGCTTTTTAATGAGGAGGCCTCTCTTCCTCTGACTCTCTCTGCCAATCCAATTGTTTCATTATTCTGAGTGGGACATAAGAGCAGCAGGGCTTCAAAGCTGGGTTTACTGGGGACTAAGGTTAACAAGGTCAAAGCACAATAAAATCATCAGTCAAAAGAACATTTCGTATACATTTATAGCTTGTAAAGGTCATCCTTCACCCTGAGCTACCACTGCAACCAACATCGTCTACACGGCACTGTTATTTTTATTATCTTTTTTACCTTGGGCTAGGTCAACTTGAATAGATGCTAGATGGTTTCAGGGAGTGCTTGATCTTAATTAATCTTAAATTAAACCAAATGTGCCTTACACTTCAGAGCATGTACGTAGTGCGTGTGATGTTAGCAATAGGTTTCTGAAGGGAGGTTTTGAAAGCAGAAAAATCCAAATTTAGTCAAAGGGATGGAAGCTTTGATGGAGCTGAGATGGGCTGTGCAAGCATATAAGGCTGCATGGCTGACGGTGATAGACTGGGACATCTGTCAGACAAGCATGCAAATCCTAGAATATTATTCTGTTTAAGTCTTAATATCTCTTTTATGAAAAAACAAATTCTCAAAAAACTGCTGCCATGACACAGTAGAGCCTTACCACCTCTGCCAGACAATCGCCAGTGTAAACCTTGTATTTACAGGACCAATTTCATATTACTGTCAAAAGCCAATGCTGTTTTGTTGGTGTATGACCAGATTACCACAGCTAAAATACAACCTTGAACTCCTCAGTACTCCTTTTTATCAGTTTTGGGATGAAAAACCTGCTATGCATGCCTTGTACAGAGTAAGATTGTTGCTTTAAACTGGCATGTTTGCAGCCCAAACTGGTAAAGAACAGACGCCACATTGGATATTGGATTATACGTCAATATCGGCGCTATATTGGGGCCGATCAACTTCCACAGTCTTGACTGGACTTGGATGACTGAACCATGTGATGTATATTTGGTCGTTGTGTAGGCTCTTCTTTGTTTACAGTCTAGTTGTCCGGACCAATATGGTGGACGCAGTGACGGGCTGAAGCAGCCAATGCAGCGTCTGTGTATATACGTACAGTATGTCTGTGATACTGATTCAGTCTTTGCTCAGTCTGTTACAATAAAGCTGCTACAAAAATAAAGTTCCACAAATAAATTCATAGCACTTTATTTTAATAACAAGTTGGTTTGTTTGAATGTGGAAATTAATTCTTGACCCTGGGATCAGAACGTGTAACAAAATAATCTCAACTCGAGGCAGCTCAGAAAAGCTAGTAAGTAGAGTTTGAGTTGAAATGGGTGGTTTTGCATGTTTCTCCATCTGTCCAGTCCAGATTAAGAAGTCTCAGCAGCTACTCCCCAGACTGACATGAAATTTCTCAAACGTATTCATGTTCTGCTTCTCCAAACATTGTTCATTCTCCACAACTCCTCCTGAGCAAATCTAAAGTAGTTTTTAACAGTGATTACTTTCAGTGGTCAGTCTCTAGAGCCCTTCAGCATTTTTGTAGTGGCAGCATCGTTTTGTGGATTTACATCAGTTCTGCAGAAAAAGGTTCTATGCATTCACCTCACATGCAACGGGTTGTTTGAGTTCATCTTTAGTGCTCACAGAGGAATGGAGCGTTTCATTTTGGTGGTGTGGCTGCAGGGCATGGCTGATGTTCAACTGGATTGAGTTATCAGCCATCTTTGCCTTGTTGCACACCAGAGGGGGAGCTGTATGAATCATTCAATCACAGATCATCCCCGGGTGTAAACAGGCTGCACATTGAGTTCATCACATCAATTGGACACTGAGCAGTATATCTGCACTTGTGTTTCCATAGCCTGATCTTTTGTGAAACCAAAAGGGGGGGATATAAAACCCGATGGATAAAGTTGTGTCAGATGTCAGATGGCTGTTGCATGTATTAGTTGAGAGTTGCTGTGCTGCTGTGAACTGTTACTGACGTGGACTCAGACTCTCCAGGTCAAATCCTGAACTATTTACTGAGCTATTTCTCCTTCATTTATTTTCATTTCAGCTGGACTTTTAGAGGGTCAGTTTGATTAGAAGTGGTTTTGAAAATTACTTTTTCCGAGAGGCTAACTAAGCATTCTTAACATTTATACTTCCTGAGTTATTAACTGATCATTTTATTTATTTATTTATTCATTTTTTGAAGCTCAGACTGTCTGTTTAGATTTGAAATGTATTGGATGAAGGCTGAGCCCATACATCCTCCAGAGGAAACTCTTATTGGCTTCTTGTATCTGTGATCTTCTCTTAGTCACTAGCCAAAGCTTGTGACCAGAGACCGACTGTAAATCGAGAGCTTTGCCTTCTGGCTCAACTCTTTCTTTACCACAACAGTCCAGTACAACACTCGCATTACTGCTGATGCTGCACTGATATGCCTGTCAAACTCACACTTCATCTTACCCTCACACATTAACAGGAGCCACATATACTTGAACTCCTTCACTTAGGGCAGCAATTCACATCCCAAATACATAAAAATATACACTTGGAGGAACCTCACGAGTGAAAAAAATGTCTAGCAACAAAATACAGGAAACAAGTCTTGAAAAGGCCTTAAGAATCTGCTAGAAGTAACTATGACCTGAGTAATTCCCACCTCACTTAAGCCCCAGAGAAAGGGCGTTGTCACACCCTGATTGGCCAAGAGGGGAATGCACCCAGTTGCTTTAAGAGCCAGTCCCCACACCCTAAACAACAGGTGATCTGAATAACTCTCCAATCATCTCGACATTCAGCTACAACCAATTTGGAAAAGTTGAATGACAGGAAGTCCAAAGAATGGGCGACTGCTTCAGTCTGAGTTCACCAAATGAAGCGGTCGTCAGTACAGTGTAGTAGATTCAAAAGGCTGCGCGCTCAATTGTTGTTTCGCACTTGTACAAACATCCTAATTAAACATATTTTTGCACATATTTCTACGTGCAAGTAGCTCTGCACAATGAATGAAAAGCTAAACTCAAACTGTTTCCTTTGTCCTGTTTTTTAAAGATAAGAGTATTAGATTTTGGAGATAAAGGCAGGTTTGTGCCCTTGAAGAATTGATGACACCACTGCAAAAAGGATCTTGTTCACTGATGATTCACTGTGATGGGATTTATTGCATTTGCGGTGAATGATTTTTGGCTGGTAACCAGGATAAATTAAGCTCTGTGGGGAACACAGTATAATATCTGATTTACCATATGTAGCTGGAAAGGCAATATTGTGTTTATCATTGCTTCCCATGTGAGGTATTGTAAGTAATCTCTCCCCATGGATATGTCTTCTCTTTTCTTAAACAGAACATATAAACAACAAAAACCTGGTGGCAGCCTTTGTTTATGTATCCATCTCCTTTTTAGGCTTTGTTTTTGTAGCCTCCACTTGTTCAGACAGTTCATTGCAAAACACTTTGAAGGATTTCTGTTCCAAGGTTGAATTTTGCATGCAGATAAAAATCCTTCTTGAGCTCTCGAAAGGTCAGTGAGTGCTTTTGATGTTGTTTGACAGCAGCATGCACAAATAACCCCTACCTGTCCTGAGCAAGCACTTCTGACATTTTTCTCCAGCGATAGCGATGGATTGCTTGAGAAAGAAATATACATGATAATATCATTCCTAGAAAAAATGTTTGACCATGACAAGAACGCAACTGGATGGAAACTGCACAAGTATGAATGTAAAGTGATCCAGATTTATTTTGCTCAATATTGATGCCACCATTGCTTATATTATTAATGTGTCTTGGAGAATGGAAAAAGGTTTTCACTGCACTTCTTTTTCACTTACTGTAATATATATTGTATATATTGCTTTAAACACACAAACCTTTCAAGCTAAAGAAACCTGCTCTGCATGAGCCAGTCAGACGGCTCACCTGAAAATAAGGAGCGTTTCATTTAAAGCGCCTGTGGTGATGCTGGGAACACAGAGCATCAACAAACTTACTGTTATATGATGCAGAGTCCCTTTAAAACTGGCTCTTAGCCTGCAGATAGAACAGGGACGCAGCATGCAGAGTTGCCTTTAACGTTTTCTCAGGAGATGTTTAGGATGTTGTGTGCTTTTGATTTCTGAGGGGAAGTTTTGAAGATTGATTTTTCTGTGCTCGTCTTTGTTCAGTTAATGAAATCAAGTGGTTGTCTTCTTCCTGGCAGTCGCATGTATGTTTTATGCCAACATTGAGATCGCCCGTTGTTTGTCCGTTACAGGGGACAGAAAATCCTAATTTGAGCAAAATGTGGAAGACTGAGACACCTGTTTCATCAGACTGCATCGTATGTGTTAATGAGTGCAGTAAAAGTGATTCATTTTTACAGCCGAGCCGTTTTCTATGTTGGTGCACTGACATTTGGAAACTTTTGGAGAGATTTCAGTACAGTCAAGAGTTTTTTTGAAAACAGGATCTTATGGCCATGCACTGCGTGTTATAAGGCACAGACGTTACCGCTCAGCATGTGGCTGCTGCTCGGGTCCAACATTTGAAAACATACCTTTCATGTTATTTTCTGCACTGTCTCACTCTCTGATATGCTCTAATTTGCAGTCGTCCTCCTCTTCCTCCGACAGACTTTCTTTGTAAATGAATTGCATATGTAAATGCTGCATGCAGCGGGTTTGCTGCAGAGTTTCAGTGTGACGTTGACAAGCAAAAAGGAACAAAAATGCCAATTTGGATACTCTGAAATCCTTCTTCTTCAGGGAAAGCTACATCTGAGAGCTTGAGCCGGCTTTCTCTTTCTTTTACAGTATCACTTTGCCTTGCATTTCCTCCCTCCTATTGCTCTCTGTGTCTTTGTTCTTACTTTTTTTCCTCTATGCTTTGACTGACTTTGTTCAGTTCTTTCCTCTGCTGTTTTTTTTTTTTTTTCCTCTCTCCCTTTTCGTTTCCCTGTCCCTCGTTTCCTCTCTCTGGGGGAGTTTTGGATCAGAGAGGCATTTTGGTGCCAGGCTGCGACAATTCTTCACGCTAATAAAAAGGATGGTTAGAAGCACAGTGGGAGCAGCACAGGAACATCTTTCCAGCTAGTTTGCTATGACTCGTTTTGTTCTGTTGGGAAAAAGTCGATATATTTTACAGCACTGCTCCATCATCATCAGAGACACAAAGTGTTGTTGCATTCATACTTAATATTTTAGCTGCCGTGGATTTTTTTGTGAATTTGAAAATGACCTTCTTGTAGTTACATAACTATAAGCAACACAGACTTGAAATTGGAAACAGAGGTGGATAAATGCACTAAATTGGCCTTCAGCAACCCTCATTTTCAAAGAGGTACCCAACGTGCAGCTACCTGCAAAATTGCCCCAGTTATTGAGTTAGTTTAAAGTGATGTGAGAACATGAGGAGGCAATTCTTCAGTCTCATAGACCACAATTCAGTCTTTCAAACTCGAGTGACTTCTTAGTACCATAAGAGCTACATATCATCACCCCATCACATCACATAATCTCTTAAATCTGTACACTCCAGGTACACAGCGCCATCGTAACTGTTTTACTGTATACGAACGCTCACAGAGGCTTTTACGTTCCTGCTTTGGTGTTTCTGTTTTAGCCCGTCACAATCTATTAAACATGATTTACTTACTAAATGATGAAACGTATCAACTACTGTAGCTGTGAGTGGTGAAGTCGGGGTCTGAAGCTGTGGTTTCTCAAATGACTCATTAAAGTAAATAAATAAAACTGTAAGGTTGAAGTTCAGTGAGTTCAAGTTTTTTTCTTTTCTTTTTCAGTTTAACGTTATATAATGGGTGTACTCTATGTGTTTTTCATTGTCTATGCTTGATTGACAGTCTCCTGCAGGACTGCTGCGTAATCCTCCAAGCACATGCCTCTTGACTTTCCAACTATCTCCGTCCGGCTCCTGGTCTGTGTGAAGTGTTTTGTTGAGAATGAAAATGCTAATGTCCACTATCTGTATGTAGCAAACTTCAATATGTAAATGTGTTAATTTGTTGTAATTGAGTTCATCGCTGGCGTGTCACAATATGTAAAACCTGCATTTTATAACACACGTATAAGCTGGAATAACATCTTATAATACAGAATCCTCTTTTCATGATACTCAAAATATTATAAACAAAGGAAAAGACGACAGTATCAAACACCACCAGTAACTGAAGCATCTTTGTCAAGAAGTATTCATCAAATACCATCATGCACCTGGTATACTATAGAATATACTGCAGATTAAATACATACACATGCACTTTCTCCTCAAACTGAGAACACCCCGTCAAAGTAAAAGTCTGTCTGGGGAGGGGGGTAAAAATCCCACGGTCATTAGTTAAAATGATTAGCAGTGAGGAAAAAAGGCCTGCTGCTCTTAGTCATTCTCTGAAGTCAGCAGTAGCACCGGGTCATATTGTTATTCACAAAGTGCGTTCAGCTGCTGGAGGCATCGTCATGGCAACCACCAAATCTGTTGTTGCTGACATTTATTGAGACCAATCTGTGTGTATCTGCGTGTGTGTGTGTTTGTGTGTATGCAAGGTGAGATTGATGTCTAATTGTTGGAGCAGCTGACCTCAGGGACTTGTCTTCACAGTGAATCACTACAATGCATCATCTATTTTCTTTTCTCCGGCTCTACCAATAACATTCAGATCACACCGACTAGATTGGGATCATTAATTCTTGAAAAGGAAAACGTCATGGAGAGAGAACAGAAGCCTTCAGTTCTCTTCAGCCTGAAGCAGAAATGTGTCTGTGATCTAAACACTGAATTGCTAAAAAGTACACTAGAGGAGTTTGATGTCTTGCATAAATTTGCATTTCAATGTGTTTGTGCTTGGTTCATAATCTTTAAGTGAGCCACTTATCAAGAAAGCATCTCCAAACACATCTCTTTTGCATAGGTTTTAATTTGTTATGTCTGCAGCAATTAGCAGTTACTCAGAAAAATGCATTTTTGATGTCAAGGCCTGTTTGTTGTGGATGTTACATGAAGAGGACAGTTAAACAGAGCCAGCTGGGTTCAACTTAAGAGTAAAAAAAAAAAGTTCTTTGATTAAAGTGCTGAATGAGACATTTATCAAGGACATTTCCTCCATATTCACAGCAAAGTGTAGGAGTAACCTTTAAGAGCCTGTCATGTGATCACATGATGAATGACACGTATGCTAAGAGATAAAGATGGTCCGCCCCAATGTTCAGTCTTTAAAAAGAATCACTGTCATATTTACTCTGCAGAAGTCTGTATAAGTTTGATATTTTTGAAGTTATATTGTACAATCATCCCAAAATGTCCTGAATGGTGTGCGCTCAGCCATCTCAGATCTACTCTGAACCACATCTCTATGGATGGTGGTACTTTCAAATTAAAAGGCATCGATGTGTCGCTTTTATTCTTACATGCGACCATCAGCATCTCTTTGACAGTGTTTAATGGGGAGGTTGCAATGCCACACAAAGTTCGGCCAATGAAATTTATTTACTCTTAAAACCTCCCGAGTCAACATTGTGGTGTCAGATATGTAAAGCAGTGGTTCCCATCTGCTTGAACTGTAGAGCCCTGAGACACAGACCAATGCTTAAGTTGTACTTCAACAATACTCTTACCCATTTCTTAAAGTAAAAGCAAGCGTCCGCTACATCCAGACTGACCAACACAAACGTACTCAGCAAGAAGTGGAATATATTCTAAAGGTAACCCTCCCAACACTGATGCTCACTCACACACACACACCAATGGCACAGCCACTGGGAGCAATTTAGGGTTCAGTATCTTGCCTGAGGAAGCTTTGACATGTGTAATGTAGGAGCGGCGGATCAAACCACCGACCTGATTAGTGAACGACCCGCTTGACCTCCTGAACCGCAGCCGCATATGTTTATGTAGACTAAGTTGTACAGAATCTCATGAATCTGTTGAGGCATTAAGGCTACTCCAGAGAAGTCGTCCAAGGTTGTCCTGCTTCTTGTTGAGGTGTAGGGACGGTGCTCAGATTTCATGAAACACCTGTTGACAACATAATTTATCGAAAGCATAAAATACAGGCAGAGCACAGCAGATTTTTGAATGAAGGTTAAGGAAATAGATCACTTAATGGCTTCCTTCCTCCGGGCGTACAACAGGTGTGGAATTCTGCTACACTCTAGATGCAATTCTTCACCTGGCTTCCCTCATGACACCATGTGGGTTTTGAGACTGATGGCGGTGTGACACAGCCCACTTCTCCCAGATTGTTTTCTGAAACTAGCAAAGACAGTTTACATTTACTGCTTTCCCAGCCTTGAAATCAGTCTTGGAGGAAGAAGGGATTGGGGCGGAGCATTTAAACGACAGTGGATATGTCTGGAGGCCTCGCTAAGCTGAGGGCATTTGTTTCTGTTATGTTTAAATGTGTAAACTCAGATTGATGGTCATGAATGATTTTAGAAAATGTTTATGATGTTAATGATAAAGGAGCAAATAAGATGGTGGGGCATAAATATTGTACCTGAATAATTCATCTTTGATGTGAAAACACAGCGTGGATGCATGAGATGCTTCAACAGATTAACAGCAATCAGTGCAATTTGTCTCTGATCTGAGGATATTTAACAAACATGTAGAAAACTAGCAGTAAACACACAAATCACAACATCATTATCACATCTGAGGTATAATCATATATATCATTTAAAAATTGAAATTACAGATCTGTCAGATCTCCCCGTGTTTACCTGAGTACTCACAGAGCAAGAAAATATCGCATCAATGTCAAAGCAGGTTATAGCGGTGGTTGAGAGAGGTGTCATGTCTGTCATTGTTACACAAGATTACAACTGATGAGCAAAGCTATAAAGCTAAAATGAAGATGCAAAACACTATATAACAAGGTAAATGTTACCTTACTTTAGATGATAAGAAGTCTGTTTCTATGCTGTAAATGACAGTGAAGCCATGTTTGTGATCGTGGAGGGTCCCTGTGCTTTACGGATTGTGCCTTTAACATGTCCGTGCTGTGTGTAAGCTCCCTGAATACTGTGTAGATCAAAGCGCTACAGCAGGCTGCTGCAAAAAGCAGCCTGAGTCTCTGTGAACATGTGTGCACCGAATGCATGTTAATGTGAGACTGCTTAGCACTTCTGTAGCCACACAGCAAGCAGAGACATGGATTAAATTAAAAAGGGCGTTTCTGAAGTTTTTCTTTTAGATCTTTTACAACATGGGACCAATTTAATGACCGGAGTGATGGAAAAACAGGAAAACTGGACCGATGAGAATTTAGCTCGACATCAGTGTTTTTATTTCTTTTTCCAAGAAAAAGTTAGAGCCTGAATTGGCACGTTTGCCAGTTGGTAGGAGACCTGATACAAACAGCAGTTCTTCTCCACATTGTTTTCTAATGCTTTGGATGGACAAGAGTCATAGACTAAAGGTCCATTTCAGGTGAACATGAACACAGGTAACTATAGAGAGTAGAACAAAGATAAATACAATCATTTGTCTTGTGAGGACAGTCTTTAACCTTTCTAGCAAAGGAAATGAAAAGCAAGTTTGCATCCTTCATTTCATACCCTGCGAGATGAAAATATGCACCAGGTAATGGCATTTTTAGAGGTGAGCTGGTAAATCAAGCTCTCAATCTGTGAACACAAATATAGTACAGTAATAATACGTGTGTTGATGCGGTCACGACCTCCCGTGTATTAAATCAGTCCTGAAAAAGGGTTTTCTACCTCAGCTACACATTGCTCAGTCATTTGTGACTCACATACAACACAGACTTAATGCAATAACGGTGCTCCGTTAAGCAGAAGGACATCTGGTCTGGTCAGATTTAATTTTAGATTCAGATTAATAATGCCAGCAAATTGAACCTTACACTGTGTTGTTTTCATAATTGCATGAAAGGGATGAGGAGTATTGGGGATGGGGGCGAGTGATTAAAAAGCAAATAACATTAAAGCGGAACCAGTACCTTGATGGTATAATAATTGAGATGTTCCCATGTGGGGTCATTTTGGGGTGTTCGGAGGTTTAATGGACTAGCATAAATGTCGGTGTCTAGACCGTAGGATATGGCTCATAAGCCATCCGCAAACCCTCCAATTCCTGGATCAATGAGGAACAAGGCAGCACAAGCCCATTAGTGGATCACAGCAGCTTCAAGCTACCGTGAAACACTTTCTAGGCTCACACACACACACACACACACACACGCCTCACAAATAGCCAGCTTTATTTATCTGCTCTGTCAGGTGAATCAATAGCTGCTGATTTGATAGCAAAACTGCACTGATCATCATCCGTCCACACAAGCGCACAGACACGCCCACACACACACCTTCTATCCTTTCAGTTAGCTTCAGGAGAGCCGTGTGTGTGTGTGTGTCTGTGTGTGTGTGTGTGTGTGTGAAACCAGTCAAATGAGCAGTGGATCATGGCTGTTTCTGAATTCTTTACTTTTTTCAGAAGCTGGTCTGATCACAGCTTGAATAGATACCTTGACATTTTGAATTTCAATGCTTTCAGTGAGTAACAAAAGCTATCATGTAATTTTAGAGAAGCAGCAGGACAAAAGCAGAAACTTTCTTCGCACATTTGAATAGACCTTGAGCTTGATTACTGCCTTGCTGCTCTTTTCATCCATGTTATGTCTGATTTTGTATTATGAATGTAAAAGTCTGAACTTCAGTAACTTCTGGTGATCTAACTAGTCCCAGGTGTTGATGTGATAGATGGACATTTGTCATATTTCTACACATATAATTTGCTTTGTTGTCTTCAGTTTGAACACTGATTAGTTTGAAGTTTTTCAAAGTGCAAATAAAAGTTTAGCTTCAGACTCCTGACATGAATGAAGGGATGAAATATAAGACGCGATGAAACTTTATTGATCTCTTTGGAGGAAATTTACACGTTACAGCACCGCCAGAGACAGGCTTAAAAGATAAAATCTATATTTTTGTTACATTGCTGTTGATGGCGGTCTGATTTATCGAACAGCCAGTGTGATCTAAAGGCAGATATTCAGTGTTGGCCCAGTTAGCCCAATGGTCCGGCGCTGGCCTGACTTTTTGGCCTAAAACGAGCCTGCCAGACTACAACATAGAGTAAACATCATAGCGTTAATATATCGACACGCACATTATTCCAAAGTTGGCACAATGTGGCAAATCCCCCTAAAAATGACAACCTTTACGTCTACACAGAGACCGATTTTTAATATAAGGAAGGTGTTTTTTTATTTCAGATTAATGTTTCTACTCTTTCTACATAAATAATCTTTCTTTAAAACCTGATATCTTGACAAAATGAGTTTTCTGGTGAAATGTTTCTTATCAGCAGACAAGTATCTGTCTCACATTTCAGCACAGATACAATAAACTGTTTCATTTGTTGTTGGGATTTTTATTCACAATGGAAAAGAGAGATAGGAAGCGCGTCAAGCTAAACCCTGTCAGACTGATAGTGGCAAGCAAACTTTATTATTGCAGTATATTATTTATTTACTTATTTAACGGTGGATGTACATATTGTTGCGGATAGGAGGACAGAAATACAACTGATGTCACATATAACAGTGAGACTAAGGCTGATCTGCTGCGCCCCGTGATCTTCTAATTTCTGACACAGTAAGTGGCGTGTTAGTAATCAGCTGGCTGCTGGTGACATGTTGAGTCAGAAGGAAATCCTTTACTGCGGCTTTTGTGGGAGTTGATGACACATTTAGCACAGAGCTTTTTTACTTTCTTTATTTGAACTGGATGAATTGTGATGATGACAGTCATGCCTAACGATGACTGTATGCAATGGAAAATCAGCTGCTCGACCCTCTGAGTAAAGCAATACAGGGTGAGGTTTATGTACAGTAATTGATTAATATGAGCCAGTGTCCTCTGAAGGAATTTGTGATCTTTTTTCTGATAGGCTGAGTGTTAAGTTTGCTTCCTTATTTGTCCACTAGTGGACCGGGTAACAGTTGTTACTAAAGTTGTACTCTGCCTCACCCTTCGTTCCCTGTGTATTCGATGCTGGACCAACGTGATATATGACGAGCTTTTTATCCCGCGGCTGCGGTTTGTTTGTCTCCCATTAGTTACAGACATAATGTTCAGTTAGACAGGATCCATTTGGAAAGTGAGTTGTGTGAAGTTGTGTGATGTTAAGTACATTCAGGTATGAACACTTGTTGTAGCACACTGTTGTTGTTATTATTTTAATTTATAGAAGTTCAATTAAAGTTGAAGAATTAAAAAAAAACAACAACAAACCTTCAAAGACCTACATGCGAACATAATTACTATTATTAGTTTAGCCTTTTCAGTTAGTTTATTAAATAATACATAAAATAGAAATAAATTTGGTGTCTCCCTGGAACCCAAATTTACAAAAATACATAAATTACTATACCATTTACATTTATAAACTACTGATAAAGAACACACAACAAACTATGAACTTTTTTTTCATATATGCATTTATTGAACTCCCAGATTTTGAGGAGTGGGACGTTCAGGATGACAGCGATGTTCACGTTAATGAGTGCTAACTACGCTAATGATGGTTTAGAAATGGACAACATTTATGTCAAATATTGATGTCAAACTATTTTGCGTTGTCCAGGATTTTTCCTCGCTGGAGACCAAGAGCTGAGTCACAACTTTGACGTCATGATGGAGTGACGTCAAACCAACGTCTGCAGCACACACTGTTTATCAGCGAATAAAGTTTGACTCAGCTGTCAGCAACTTCAGTTATTGATTTAATGCATTTTCTCATTTTTCATTATAATATCAACTTCTCCTCTATTTTCATTTGGCTTCAAACCTCAACTAGACTTAAATGTCCCGTAGACTATAGACTAATACTATACGTCACATCAATACCTCCATCTGTCAAAGCAAACAAAGGCAGAGCTGAAAATGCGAGCAGTATTGACTCAGCTCTGCCTCTCTCTTGTGGTTTTTTTCTCTCTGAATATAAAAACAAATGGGATCAATATTTTTCCATTAGCAACAGCGCAGTGATTGGACGGCTGCATGGTCACAGATGGGCAGGCTGTAAAACACTGGGCAGTGGCTTCAGCCACTTAGTTAATTACAAGATATTTGGTTTAATTCTCCCCTGAGGACCAAAACATTGAAGGTTGGGGAAGACATCTCTTTGACACACAGAAATACTGCCTCTGTAAAAAAAAACCTTTTTTAACATTCATACAAGCAGTAAAAATGACTGGATTGTAGTTACTCTGTTATTTTATTATGATCCCAGAGAGCTGCAGGAAAATCGAATAATATTAAAGGACAAGGACCTCAGTAATAAAATGCTTAGAGTAAAAATAGAAAGAGAAACAGTAGTTCCATCTGATTGTATGAGTATTATTGTTTATGTACTGCATTATATACTACATTAACCTGGACAATTTTTACTTTTTAATCTGAATCAATAGCTTTCATTTTTGAGGATGAAGTGCCTATTAGAGTCTAGATGAGGCATATGGATACCAAAATACACAATACGAGTTCAGAGCTGGATAACAGGGATTCTGAGTCCAGGAGTTTTGGAGGTGGGGTTCGTGAAGAGTGAGGATAATCTGATTAGTAATGTGATACACCGCCGGGGGAGGGAGGAAGCAGGAAAGCCTTTTGAGGATAGAAAGTGGTGCACATCTCTCCTCACATCTCTGGAAAAAGGAGGACGCACCATTAAAGCAGCTAAGTGGTGTATTATGGGAATGATAGACAACCGGCACAGTTTAGTTTTATGACTTTAAGAGGGTTTCGTCATTTTTTAAGATATTTCACTGGGCTGACCAGGCTTGCCACTTGAACTGTTTTCTTACATACATGAATATTAATGAGGTAGATAAACAGTTTGAATTGTATACGGTCTATAGTCTAGACCACCTTTCACGTTTTCTGGATTTTTCTTTGCCACAAAGCCAAATTAATAATGTTCACTGTATCCATTAAGCATCAGAATGAAAAATACACAAAGTACTGGTGCTTTTTCTTTCTTTTTCCAGTTTAATATTTTTATTTTCAGTGTCAAAGTTAAAAACCTAGTTATGGATGCAACATGCTGTCTTGGACACTGGCCCTCTTTTGAAAAGCCCTCTATGTTGTGATTGGCCAGCTGCTTAGAGCATGTCAGAAATGTCACGCCCCTCACTGTGACAGGAGCTCAGATCCCGATGCAGCCTGAAATGTGCTGCTGTTGCTAGTTGCTAGAGAAACAATGGCGTCGGTTCATCCCGAACTTAACAGCAGTATGTCCGTTGACTGAGCGGGTGGATGGACGTGTCCCTGTACTCCATGTCCCTGGAACAGACGCCCATATAAAGAAATCTGTCACAAGTTGACATCAGTTGGAAATGGAGCATTCAGTCTGAAGCCTGAGCTTTTTGCTTATAGGGATTAATTATACATTCGTTAACTTCGGCCATCTGACATTGTAACATAATATATATGACAACGGATGAGAGAGATTTTTTTTACCAGCTTTTCTGGGGCACAGAGGAGGCCAACATGACAACTGCACTCTAATCCTGCCCAATGGGGGCTAATAAGATGTAGCTGAAACCTTCAGCATGGAAACTGTCTTTGTCATGGATGTTATCAGCTTTGCACCAAAGGCCCGTGTCCAGATTGTTCTGACATGCTTTGCCTGTCTGGAGTGGTTCAATCATGTGGGAGTAAATTAATATACATTTTCTTTTATAAAATATTGTCCAGTTATTATGCATGGACAGATAAATATCTGATGTTTTCTTGTAGTAGCCTTAACTACATGCTCCAGTATTATCTGTTTTCATGCTGCATGTCTTCGATCAGCTTTTTCACAGGATTTTCCACTAAAACTAAACACATAAACACTTAATTATGTAAAACGCAAAAGCAGAAACACATCTTTACTACTCTAGAGTTCACTCTGTCTTTATTTCCTGAACATTCATAGCTGATATATTATTGTCATTCTCTATCGTGCTGACAGAATATCAATGACATTAATTGTCTTTGTTGATGAACAATAGCCCGTCAACATCACCTGCCCTCTTTGTGTTTTGGCGTAGTTTTTGCATCACTATGAACTATGCCATGGGCCAAACAGAGCCGCGTGTTGGCTCCGGCTCCGGCGCTGCAGGCTTTATGGAAGGATCAGACCACAGATGGCCTGATAAACTTTAATGTTGTTCACACTGACTTTCTGCAGATATGTCACATTGTCCTGATCCGTTACATGACCACAGATCATTTACAGGCATGTAGAACCCGACTCCTATAATTTAACCTTCAAATAAAAGATGTGTCACAATTGATCCATGTGGGTTCGCCAATAAAATCCAACGACTGGGATTGTGTCCTGCCAATTAACAATTCAGATTGCATCCTTGGTGCTTCTGGGTAACAATGATCAATCGTAAGCCAATGATGTTGCTGCAGTCATGACTTCTACCTGAACATAACACACTGTGTCTTTGGAGGCCAATACAGTTGATGTGTTGGTATTTTTTTCACATCCAGGTTGTTTGTTGTGACTGAAATCTCAGTCAATGTTTGCAACATCTGCTAGTCAGTGATTAAGTATAGAAATAAAGGATATAGATATACTTTATACGTTGTAATGCTCCTTTAAAACTGTAGGAGGGAGTTTTGTTTTTGTGATCAGGATGTTGCTTCAACATTAAGGGGTTTTTATATGTGTTAGAAGGTGATAGTATTATATTTGTCTATATATCCATTAAATAATCTAGTAGACGGTGGATTGAATACAAGCAGAGGCAGATATACAGAAAATGTTTTACTCCAAAGGAACAGGGGCCATTTGAGAATATCTTGAATTATTAAACCCAGTCACTCTGTTGGCTGGTTGGTCCCAAAAGTTAAAAAAATAAAATGTAAAAGCATGTCATGCTGCTTGATGCTGCATTAGACGGACTGGTTGTATGTGTGTATGGAGATGTTGTGAAGTTATTACATATCAAGAGTCTATTTCTGGACAGCAAGCTGAACACTGACAGATTAATAGTATTCTGCAAACGCTGCCAACTAACACATATTTTGGTGGTGAGTTTAAGAATCATTGTTCTCTTTAGAGGATGTTGAGACTGAATGACTGGTTTCGACTGTGTTTGCTGACTGTAAATGTGTCACACGTGTCTTGTTGTATCAGTCAGCTCTGGTGATTCCTGCTCATTTATGGCACCAAACTGGATTTCTCCACTTTGAAATTTGAATTTCTTCACTCCACTGACTGACAAAGACGATGCAGAGCAGCAAACTGAAAGGTCTGCATTTAGTTATCTAATGTTTGCTTCCAGATGTTTTCTTCCCATGAATCAACGGGAGAATCCCCAAATACCAAGATGAAAGATACCTGCCTGAGTAAATAGTACCCCTCATTTTCTTTTTTTCTGACCCTTCTAGCAACGATATAAATGTTTGTTTCTGGCAGTTGCAATTCAACAAAACACAATGCTGCTTTTAGTGCACTAGTCAAAGGACTCTAAGCATACGCTTTCTCTTTTTATATTGTATCCTTTCCATATGTTGTCTAAGTAATCACTTTGTAAGCACAAAAGGAAACATTTTCTCATAATTACGTCTTCTCTGATTTTTGTTTTTTGTGATTATTATAATTTTTCTTGCAATTATGATCTAAATCTAGAGAAGAGAAAGCAATGCATCACTTTAGTTTTTCTTGTTTTCATAAATGTCAGTATTTTGCTGATTAACTCCCAGTGAAGTCATCAGGTTTATTCTTTCATTTACTCAAAGTGAGAAAAGTTCTTCATAGTGGTTGTCAGATGTTTTTTTCACCTTGTTCACTTATTGTGGACCTTGAACATCACTGTAGAAAAGACCTCAGCATAAAATACAACATTTCCCTTTAGATATTTACAGATGACATCACAGATTTTATTTTGTGGCATTTTAGGACCAAACAGATTCTGAGTTTGTCATTGAGAAAAGAAAATGCTTCAAAAGGTCAATAAAACTGCAGGAGGAAAGTTGGAAAAAACCAGTGAAACAGTTGAAGCTCCCACACGTCTCCGTCTCTGGCATGAATAGCAGAGACACAGTGTTATCACGTTTGCCAGGATTCTTACATGTCGTCTTCTTCATTTTCGGTTCATCCCACACGGGGATGACTCCTGCTCAAATGAAAAGTGTTGTTGCTGATCAACAGTGTCACAGATAGATTATGCTCATTAAGTAATATGACACAGTATATAAAAAAAACCATTACTTATAAATGTGCACTGACTGCCAGGTCTTTATAGTCACTTTATATGATGATAATGAGGTTTTCAAAGGATTGCTTGAATAGTGCTTTTGGTGTTTGAGGGTTGAGGATCCATTTGTAGGAGCAGCACTTCATTTTTCCACTCCCCGGATACTGGTACACGGTGGCTGTGAAGAAGTCTGGGTGTCTTTTCAGAGGCAGTGTGCTGATGCAAATGCATGCTGGCATTTGCTGACAATGGAAAAAATCTGCTTCAAATGTTGGCTTGATGAGCCGTCCTGGGAAAAAACCAAAGAGCTCGTAGACTGGATTCACCAGTGCAAGCCGCGACTGCGCACACACTTTGTTCATCACCCCGAGAGAGCATGATTATCTCCCCCTTTAGTCATCTTCTCCCTCCAGGTCTCAATTAAAGTTTGTCGCTGAAATGAGCACAAATAGGCGCCCACCAGTTTTACCAAACTGCATTTCAATGATCTGGTATAAAAAAAAGGCAAAACGGTCTTTGTTCTCTTTCTGTCTTCTTGGTTTTATGTTCACGTTTCTGTCAGATCGTGCTTTTTTAAAACATTTATACGTTCACAAGACAACCTCATTTAGTTCATTAGTCCCAGTAATGCCCACTGGACGGGGTTTTTAGTAGGTTGGAAGATGTCAAAATTATTTTATAAAAAGACACAATGACCAATTATTTATCAGTGTTTTGTCTTTTTTCCAAATATGCCAGCAGAATGAATGGAAATATTCTCAAATCACACAAAAAATCAAATTGTACAAATAAAAAAAAGTAAATATTTAAAATCTAAAGTAATTAAAATATTTCTGGGGACTCATTGGAAGTGTCTTAAAGACCAGAGTTCACACTTCTGCCCCAGCAGATGAAAATATCAAGTTAATAACACCATCTGTTATCATTTCTACTGCAGACCTCTGTTGGCACATATTTTAAAACAGATCTCTTTAATTAGAAACAAACTCTAGGGGGCCGGTTCCTTCAATTTAGACTGCGAAATGGGTGGACAGGGAACGGCTTTCATTGGCCGGGAAAAGTACCTGTGGTGTGTGTGTGTGTGTGTTTCCCAGCACCATTTATTTTTCAAAGTAGGTTGGATCGTCTTTGTTTCCTGCTGCTAAGAACACATGTAGTCCATGTGCGCTGTGTTTATTTGCCATATCTGGAGCCCAGGGTCTCTCTTTGCCTTTTTTCTTTTTTACTGTTTTTCTTGGTTCAGTGTTTCAACTCGATCTTAATATACTCACTTTCCACTGTTGCCACTGCAGGCTGGGATCTAGCCATTACAATCACAATCATAACACATGTATAGAGAGGTAGATTAGAAGTTGGTTTATTTAAACAACAGTTACAGGAAGTGCAAAAATCCACTTTTGAAGCTTTCAGCAACTTCTTGACCTGGTTGGTTGTATAGTTGTACATACTGGTTGTATGTAGACACTTGGCATAAGACTAAAGGCGAACCAGAAGCAGATAACAACAGGTTCAAACTGGTCACATTTACTGGGAGGACATGGAGGTCATGGATTAGACGATGGCTGGAGAAACATCAAGGACGTCATCTGTCCTTGAACCAAGACAGAGGTTACAATCTCCCCCCACGTATGACCACTTCAAACATCACATAACTGAGTGACGAGCATAAAGTCACATTATGACTATTATCATGACATATGAGGATATCTGTAAACCACTAAAACTAATGAGAGGACAGTTTGTACTTTTCTGAGGCGACCCACTTACAATCTCAACGCTTAGATGTCTTTTCATTTGAAATTAATCACGACTGTTCTCACTGGGAAAGTATTTAAGCAACCATGCTAGCGCTGGATCAAGTAAAACTGGAGAAGCGTGCTCAGTAGGAACATCCCACAGAATTAAATGGAAGCATTGAGGAAAGTCTATGACATTAGCGAGTTTCACGTTACCAAATTTTCCCTCCGTGACTGCTCTTCTAAGCAGATTCCAAGATGGAAAATCAACAGCTGCATCTGCCAGCTTTGCACGCCTGCGGCCCCTCACGGCGCTGAGAAATAAGAGAGCATTTCTGACTTTAACAGACAGAAATCCTGCAAGTTGTCATCAGTCACTGTAACTGCATACTCATAGGCAGCTGATGATTCAGATACTAAAGAATGCCAAAAGCAAAGAGACGAAAGACAGGTCCAGCTCTCTCTGGGCAGAGTGCTTAGTCACTGCTGATTAGGAGGCGCTGCATTTCATTATGAAGATTTAATTCATTACTAGTGTGGGTGTTACCGTGCTGACTCAAGGATTTCTCACACTGCTCTCTGGCTCAGGTTCACAGTGAGATTTAGGCTGATAAAACAGGTGAATTCTTCAACCAAAATGACCAAAATGAGTCATTCATTTTCAAACAATTCATCATCTGATCTGCCACGTCTGTGGTTAAGGCCTGGTTAAGTTTAGAGACCTGAACGTACTTGGTGATGGTGAAAAGAACTGGTGTTGACTTTAAAACAACCACAGTCTCAGTGACACACCAGAAGTCCACCACATCCTCCTGCATAAGACTTATTTTCTTTGCTTTAACTCTTTGCTGCTCCGAGGGGACATAAGCTGGCTGACATACCAGCTCCATTGGTTTCACTGATTTGAACAAAAGGACTCATATTCTTACATAAAACTTTCAACTCATGCAGCTTCAATCATAAATGTATTTCTGTAACCTTAAGGCTACCAAGGCCCGAGAAATGAGAACACTGTGATCTGCTTTAAAGGAAATATGTAATTATAATGGTTTTATTTTGTCTACCGTGGAATACTTCTAATAACTAAACTTCAGTCACTTTCTT
Source organism: Pampus argenteus (assembly GCA_036937835.1). Lineage (NCBI taxonomy): Eukaryota > Metazoa > Chordata > Actinopteri > Scombriformes > Stromateidae > Pampus > Pampus argenteus. Next base: position 1,466,569 of record CM072874.1, on the reverse strand, counting down.
TTCTCACTTCATTGATTTTCATTTAGAGTTTTACAAGAACTTCATCTCCACTTTCATGCTACTAAGAGAAATAACTCTTTAGGTTCCAGTCATAATATTGTCGGGCTGAATTCTCAGGAAATTAGGAAAACACTGAGGGAAACTCTGCTGTGTTTTCTTGTCCTTGTGCTGCTACCCGAGGCATTTTGAGAACACGCATGAGGGGAAACTTCGAAGCACCAGCCAGGATTGTATTGTGATTTTGAATGGCTTATTCATTCAGATTTTATTTTGCTTATATATTGAAGGTTTTTTTTTTTCTGCAAGCACCACTTGCAATGAAGGCTGCAATTTGTATTCAGCCTCTCAAGCAAAGTGAACCAATAATCTGTGAAGCTGTAGAAGAAATCGAGGAGAAATTTGGAAATTCGTACTTCATCTTCACTTTGAGTTTTTTTCTTTCCTTCCTTCTTTATGCAGTGTTGACTTTTCCAGCCATAGAGGAAAAATGAGTGCTCTCTGGAAATCTGAGGACTCCACGTGGTTACCGCAAGCGGTCAAACCTTTCAGCCAGAGCCATTGCTCTCATCTTTCTGCTATGTGCATTTGCATGAGCAAAGCCTGAATGAGGAACCATCTGAATCAGCATTAGCAGTAGCTGCAGAATGACTGTGGCATTCCAGGGCTGAAAAGTATTAGCGAATGGAGCAAAAACTCTGAAAAAAAAAATCTAATCTGTAAGCAAAAACACTTCACACTGACATATCTTGTATACACTCAATGGTCTTTGTACATTTGTTACATTGCTAAATTTTAAACAACAGCGTTATAATTCAACATACTGTTTCCCTGTGTAGATAGACCTTATTCTGCGCTGCAGGTGATGTTTGAAACCATTTTGTGCTCATACATAGTTTTTCACTTGTAACTCTAAAGGATCTTCCCCCCAGGAGATCAGAAAACAAAAAAAAAACTGGTTCTTGGTCACCACCTGTCTGCTAAACTTTATGCCAATTTAACAACTCTAACGCAGAGTATTTTTAGAGGAGAATTCCCAGCGGTCCATCTGAATCTGAATTATGTGCCCCTAGTCTTATATAATGAATATGCAACAACCTAATGGCTTGCAAATGAGGTGAAAGTCTGGAAGAGTGCCACCACAAAAATAGCTAAAACTTTTGCTTTCCTATCAGCAGCAGGCTTTTAATTCAGCTCCCTATTCAGACAGCGTTTACTTAAGACTTCCACGCTGGCACTGACTATATTGCAATATGTTGTCCAATTAGGTTATGTACATGTATTTATAAAGCACGATTCTGGTCCCTATGCACACGTTAGAAAATCAATCATCAGTGGGGTGGAGGGATAACACAACCATGAGTATGTGCCAGGTTTGCTCCTCCAGTTTTCAGGGTAAACACTTTGTGTCCTCTTAATTCACATCATCTTGAAATTTTTGGTGCTTCGCCATCAAATGAGGCAGCAACTATAAAGTTAATCTAAGATAAAACTTCTTGCATATTTCTGTTATATTTTCATTACTGCAGTATTATTACTAATGAATATAACATATACTTTTGTAATATAAGCCTATTTGTAGATTACTATGCAAATAGAACAATAGTTTCACTCGTGATTTATTATTTTAGTAGACAAAACGTCTGACTAACTGTGAGATATCTTTCCATATTCTCTTTTTTAAAGCTTAAACAAGTGGAGAGTGAGAAGCTGTACAGAAAAGGTCGAGCTCTCACATCCAAAGCTAAGCAGCTTTGTGCTGCATAATGGTAAAACAATGTGAAACAATATTTTAATAAGGTCCACGCTGGAAAATAGTGAGCCTATCATGTAAATCGTGATCTTTTGTCATGTTCCCTATTTTCCTTCCCAGAAAGTACATTTGCAATGCAATCTGAGATCTGTGTAGTTCATCATATTTCTGGTGCTGGCTCATGTTGTTGTGTTTAAATCCCAACATATTGCCTTGACAACATCATACCAGATATATTATACAGTCATTGACTGAGTATGTTACCCCCGGCGTCACTTTGTCCTTGATGGCAGCGCCCTTACTTAAACTGTAATTTATTTGTTGTTCACTTGTCACTTTTGTTTGTCATCAACACTGCATTTTACCTCTAGCTATAGCTCATCTGTTTAGCATTGCTTAAATAAGAAAGATGTTAGCTGAGGAGAGTAATCCCTTCAGCATGCACAGGATGAAATGGTTTTCAGAAAAAATAGGGGCTATTTGGCTGATAAATATGGATGATATAGATGCTCTCAGCAAAACAAATGATAGAGACAGTGTATACATAGTTGTGGCCAAGGAATAAACAGAGAAATACAGTTTTTGAAAGTTTCTTCCTGTCTGCAGAGATGTTCTAACATTTTCTTGTCAGTAAACAAAGAAAGAGAATATGTGTTTTATATATATATTTGCAGCCACTCGATATGTTTTTCTCTGTTCCTTCATTAGTTTGATGTATTTGACAGATTTGCACTGACAAATTTTTTTATACCTTGCTGAGGAAGAGCAAAATAACAATAATAATAATGATAATAATAATAATGATAATAATGATAATATAGGTTCCTTTAGGAATCATTCTCTATCGATAAAGTAGAGCTTTAGACTTCAGGACTGGCTTGAGAGAATCAAATGTGATTTTAATGGTCAGCACTCAGAGCCCTGCAAGATGCACAATTTAAACGCACTGTTTGCTTCATAAGATTTGTGATTTAATTCAAGAGTTGCGGTTATAAAACATATACTTGTACTTGTCTCAGATGACTTGAAACATGACTTGTTCCAAAATACTTCAAAGCAGTCTTGCCAGTAGTTGTCAGGACGTGCCTTCGCAAAAATGTTCCATTATAAAACATCGTCCACATAAATAAATTCAGCCCTCTTAGTGATGCCGCAGAGCTCGAGGCGTCCTCAACAATGATTTCCTGTCTTTCTTGTGTGGGCGATTAGATGGTGTTTTACAAGTTGGACACTTCACCGGAGAATTGATTAGTCATCTTTTCAGTCTAACCCCTACATATCATTAAAGGTTCTCACTCCAGAACTGCTGATTTCCCTCTATTACACAACTATTGGCTATTGACTCTGAGGAACACTGTGGCTCCCTGTGAATGAGACATTTTAATGAATGGATGCCTCTGACACAACATATACTAAAGGGTTCCCCTGGGTTTATGTGTGCAGGCTGTGAGAATCGTTTAATATGCACGCCTTAGGCCAAGCCGAGAGCACGGTGATCACATATCATTATTCTGTCTATTAATGAGTTTGTTTTCACAAAGTCCTCGTCCTTCTCCCTGTCCTTGTGTCTTTAGCTTTCACTTGAGTGTGATCTTATGATGATACATAAAATATTTTATTTTTCTAGGCTTGAGAATTTGCAAAGTTTGCAAACTCAGTATTATAAAAGAAGACACTGGGAGGAAGTGATACACTTGGCTGTTGTTTCTAAGGGTGAATAATGCAGCCTCATCAAGACAGGAAGCTGCTTCTGTTCATGAAGGCAATTGTCTCTTTTTTTTAAGGAAACGCCTCACAGGGGTGAAGAGCAGAGACGTACTGTAGATTCACCCGGGTGATGCTTGTGTTTGCCTGAGGAATGTAGAGTTGACACCCTCCACAGCGAGGCTGACGCCTCAGCCTTGTTATCATAACTGCAGCTACAGCTCCTACATGTCGATCATCATCAATAGAAATAAGCTTCTACAAGTCATAGAAATCCTGTCTGTTTTGACCTGTAGGATTTCCCAACAAGATCGACTTGACAGGCTTTTAATCTACTGATCTGTAATTGATGAAAAGTCACATTTTCAGTAAAGGTGGGAAGTCCTGCTGTGATTTGAAACATAGTTGATTTACTGTTAAAAACAGTGCTGTGAGTCTTAGTATAACCCTTAGAGGCGCTGCGTATCCCAGTCGTCCCTTCATGAGAGGTCATATGAGTGCACACTCACTGCTTCAGCAAGTCTAGCCGCAAACTGATTCATCTTGGAAATGGGCAGTGAGGAAATATGCGTGAATTGCACATGGAATGGAAATAAACCAAAAACACATGGTCAAGTGGACACATCATGTGAAACTGCTGACTTATTGCAGACTGTGGTGATGTTGGTATGTTGGAGGCAGTGAAAAAGCTGGAGCTAGTTTGCTTCTTTAGCATATTCACGCTAAGACAGCGTGTGTGCAGTCACAGCAATTTCAACATTACTGCTAATATTTATACCTAAAGTTCTTTAATGATACATCAGGTAGTTTTGACTGTTATTATGTTATGTTATGATAAGATTGTGCTCAACAAACGGAGAGTTTGAGTAATATATTTTTTTATATTTATCTTTTTCTGCCTGTCTGATCATCTTGCCTCGTCAGACCTCTGAAGTTGACAACAAATCAATTCATCAGTATTGATGAAACTCTGCAGAAATGTCACATTGATATGAGCAAAACCCCAAAGTAAAAGAAAAAGAGCTTGAAAAGGATCAATTCAAACAACTGTCAGTCGATGTATTCACATAGTTTATATGAGTGACTGAGAATTTGAAATCTTATTGCTGTTTTTATGCACATGAAACGCTCATTTCTGCCTGTATGATGAACTGCTTCAGAGTTTTAGGATCCCTGGATGGTCGTGTGACTCATTACATAAACTCCAGCGTCCTGTGGAAGTCAAAGCCTTCAGTGAAGGACTCTTATCAGTGCAGTGCTCTGCTGCTCAGACTGGACTGCTGCCACTGCTGTTGGCATCAACACGGCTCCTTGTTCACTACTTTTGTGATGAGATGCTGTTTGTTAGCTTCGTGCAACCACAAACAAGCTTCAGCAGTGATAAAGGCTACATGAAACATTCAAAAACACCCTCTCCCGCGTTATCAAGCTGCTCCTCAGAAATGTGTAGCAGGGCGAGAACATACGCTTGTGTGCTCACCCTGTTGCAATGCAGACGTTGGCACGTTGTGTTACACGCTGTAAATAGTGTGTGAGAACACCGACGCGGTTTACACTGTGACTGTATATATCACACCTTCAGCAGACCGTAAATCACTCACTAATTATCCCACCAGTCTCAGCTTTTACAGCTTCTTCATTCTGCTCTAGAAATCTTTTCATTTTCTGCAACGATTATACTCGTAGTTTCTATATTTGTCATTTTGATCCAGTCTTAGCTGTATAATAATATACAATATAGTTAATATTAAAATGTACTGATAGTAAATTACTCTTTGCACACATAATGTTACATGATATTGTCTTACTCAAAGTGTTTTTAGGTGATCTACCTGCAAGTCTGCTGTGCTTTTACCCAGGAGAACCATGGGAATAAGAGGCCTGAGCAGCCCCCCAGGTGTCTGAACACCTTTAGGAGTAGTGAAGCGCTATCATGCAGGGTGCCCCACATCGTATTTCACATTCTCTTTATTAAAATGCCAATACATCCCACTTTAACCAGGCTCAGAGGACTTTCATCGTAACACATCAAAATGACTGAATGCTCTACCCTGGTTTGCTGCACACGATGTGGGTAGTGCCACATTTAAAGATACACGCAAAGGCTTATTCTACTACATATACTATATATATATTTCACTTTTTATTAATTTAATTGATTAAAAAGCTTAATTTGAAGATCTTGAGATATTAAAAAAAAGGTTCTACTTCTTATAGTTTTATCAAATATGTCTTTTTTTTCATTTGATTGGAGGCAAATTAGGATCCATACTCAAAAAAAGCAATAATAATAGTAAACTTTATTATAACCATCAGTTAGTTTAGACGTTATTGTGGGGTAGAAAGGTTTCCCGGTGGTGACTGCGTGCCTGGATACAGTAGTTACAGGACCCGCAGAGACCATGTGACCACATGAAAACGAACCTACGCCCTGGAGAATCAATGACGGTGTTGTTCTGTTTAAATTATGAGCTCAACGAATGTGAGAGCGACCTGACAGTGAGTAAATTGATTGAGCGGTTAATCAGGCACATCGGACAGGAGATGGCTCCTGTCCTGTCAGTTTGACATCGCGTTATTTATCATAAACATATGTAGCCCGAATAATGCAAGACAACCTAATGACTTAATCAATAACTCATCATGTGTGACCAGTACATCAAGAGCAGAGTTTGCTTCATTTTTATGAACAGGAGTCCAATATTGTTGTGAACAGATTACATCTTGACAAACAAAGCACCTCAATAAGTTGAGCCGCGTCGCCGTAATATGTCCTAACAGTATCGACATCAAAATAAATAATAAGTTACCTCAGAGAAGCACCCACATTACTACACTGACAATACGCAGTTTAGTGGAGAAAGGGCTTTTGTTGTTTGTTGTACAAAACACAGTGAAAAGAAATACTCCAGCAGGACATCTCGCTGTCATACAAATGAGATTTTAATCTGTGAGATGAGATCATGGAGCTTGAAGCCATTTGTCATCTCCTTTGCACTTGCTGGCTTTTCTCAGATAGAGTTATCTGGTAAATTGCAAAGGAAATGGTCCTACAGCAGAAACAGAAGGTGACGACGGCTGCCTCCTCTAAGCGATGAGATTTCAGTAGATTAAAAAAAAGCAGTGTGCTGATAATAGAATAGCAGCTTTATTCAGCACCGACTGGAGCCAAGCTCTCCCGTATGTCCTGAAGGCTTCTTGTTGCTAAGCATTTCAGAGCAAAGGTGCTGCTTCTTCCTTTGTCTTTTGTCATTCTTTGTCTTTCTCTGTTCAGCCATAGTGACTATTGTTACTCATGCTAAGTGCCTCATTTTTTCTTGTTGTGTTCTGCCAAAACAAACCACTGTGTCTGCTGCCAGAGACATTAAACACATCTCCTCCCGTGCACCAAAGCATTTTATACCAGGAGGTTCTCACTGACTCCACAAAGCTTTGACGATCCAGTTATATGTGGACTTGTATTTATATGTGGACACACACACACACACACACCATAGTACAAGTTGTTTTGTCGTCCTGTTGCAGATTATACTTCTGGTGTTTTGGGTTTTCTTGAACATGTAATTTGCAGCACAGTTCATTAAAGAGCCATTGTTGTGGACGTCAGGATCTTCACACCAGTTTGTTAGTGTTGATCTGAGAAAGGGAAAGACCAAATATCCTTTTATACATGCAGGCTGAATGTTAGTCAAACAGGAAAGAGGAAGGCTACAAAAAATAAAACTACAGTGACCATCTTCAGTGTAATGAAGGAAAATGTTGCCCAGTGCAGCAGCGTGGCTCATAAATGTTTATTTTAATAGCTTTTGGAAAACGATGATAGTTTATGGTACAGAGGAATAGGCTGCATCAGCCTTTGGCGTCACAGCCGATAGTTTCATGGAATTTGTTGACAGAAAAAGTATCACCAGACATCCTTTAAGCTTATTAACAGAATAGCAAGTAATAACTTTAGCTGCTTACAAATGCTGAAAGCTGTTCTGTACTTAAACAGCTTCAGTAAGAGATTCAAATCCAGTAATAGATGCAGATTTATTAAAAAACATCTACTGAACCTCAACCACACAAGATACCAACTACAAGCTGTGTTTTAATGGGAGAATTCACATGCTCCCACATTCTCAAGACGGATTTCCTCATTTTATGTTGACAGGTTATTTTTTTTCTTGAGGCAAAGTCCACTGTTGGGTTATTTCATCAAACCACCCGTCAGTATATTCAGTATATGCGTCATCTGAACTGGGCCATTTCTATCAGAATTACTACGGCAGATTGGTGGCATCTGTCACTCAAATGTAACTATAGGTCGTATTTGTCCAGATGAAATATCCTTTACCTTTTAAAGAAAAAATGGTTTGAAATAAGAAAATATTGAGTCACAACCCCGAATCCTAAATACCCACGAAAATGTACAAAACCAATACAATCAATACATGAGATGGTGCTGCAGGAAAACAATCATCAAAAAACCAAATGCTATGTCCTCTTTAAATATCATGACTTGGGGCTTTAATAGACTCTCGACTGCCACCTTTAACCCAAACCTAAAAAAGTCCTTTTACTTAGATAATTAGTGTTATTTTTGCAGGCTTGGAGTGCCATATGTGCTCTGTGAGAGAATGGAAAACAGGAGCAAAAACAAGAAAAGAGTTTTTCTGATGATGAGCAGCACTCACACTGTACAGTGTGTCTCTTTATCAACTGCCTCCCCTCTTACCATCATCCCTCATCCATGTTTGTGTTGGAGGTGGAGCACTGCTGGCTGTGAAGCATCTGTCTCTTCTTAGGTTTGGGATTTTCTTCCTCCCTATCGCTTTCTTTCTTCCCATTGATCCCATTTCTTGTCACATATCCAGCCCTGCTTATCCCTCACTCACACATACTCCTCTCCGCTTTATATCCTCTCTTCCCTCCATCCCTCAGCAGATTCTACCTGCCTCCTGCCCATCGAGACAGAAGTGATCCGTAGCTCTTCCTGCCAATGTAAGAGGGAAGGGAGAAAGACGCGAACTGAGCCTCAACCTGTTGCAGGATTAGCAAACCTATAAAATCAAAAAATTCACAACAAAGCCGCTAATTAGTACATCAATACCCTATGGTTCAAATTAAGCATTTGAGTATGTGCATGTTATTTAGTGGCTGCATGTTTTAACCCTTTAAGTACATATTTCTCGGTGGTTTACTTGACTGCCAACAGCATATCCTTCCACGCGGAACATTTTGTAGATCGATTTCCTGTCATCCATCATTTTCAGTGTAGCGTAAAAACCTTGGGGGTAATCTAAATATTGCGTTGAAAGGAGCGAGCTGAGGTGGTGGATAGGATGCTTCCTGGACGCCTCCCTCTTCCTGGTAGGAGACCCCAGAACACGCTGGAGGGATTGCATATCTCTCCCCCAGGAGGAGCAGGAGGATGTTGTCTGGGTTTCTTTACTCAGTCAGATCAGTCAGAAAATGGATGGATGGATGCACCCAGCTGCAAGTTAGGATTGTATGGAAACCTCTTGGTTAAACATAGTTGTATTAATGCATCTAATTACTGAATTTGCACCATCCTGTAGATAGTGACCATTCTGGCTTATCCTTCTTATTCTGGACTTTCAGACAAGATAAATAGAAAAGCAATTAAATAGTGAAATGCATCACGAAGGAGTGTCACCGCATCCCGACAATTAATACCAAAAGAGAGAAAATTAGGTTGGATTTCTTGTCAAGGGAACTTCAAACATTTGCAGGTGAATGATTATATTATCCTGAAATAATAAGCTGCTTTGGGGGGGATGTTTTGAAAAATAATTTGCAATGATATGACGTACATATGATTTGTAGTTAATGGGATAAAACTATGTCTCCAGCATTATTTTTTTCACTGCTCCTGTCACGACGTTAAGGAACAAAGTCTTTGGCAACTTCACGAAAACAGACAACTGATTATTAAGCACTTAAACAATAAAGTGCTTAATGTGAAAGCAAATTTAACAGGAGAAAATTGAGTTCAAGATATTGTGTCACCATCTTTAGTTCCTTTATAGACATTATTAGATAATTTCATGTGGAAACAGGAGGACACAGACCCATACATTTGGTAGAAACCTTTCAATAAAAGAGAGTTTGCAGGTATAAATGTGTAACTTATTTTTGTCCAGACAAGCGTGACATGACAGTGCTGCTTGTTTATTCCCTTTTTAGTGACTTTTTAATGACTTTCAACCACTTTAAGGTGCATTCACTCAGGCTAAATGTGCACAAAGACATTTCTGCCTTGTGTTATTTGCTTCAATGTGACCACTGGGTATTTTTACAATCAATACTTTTCTTATCTTTTCTCATCCTGAGGATAAGTACAAACTTTTCATTCAAGATGACACGTTATATAATTCACAGTGACATGTCTTCACCTCAATTTGTGCTGCCCAGAGCAAATTTGCATCATTTATTTGTGTCTTTCTACTGACTTTAAACAGTATCCATGTATCCATGCCAGTCTAATGCTAACTTGTTATTTTTCATATTTAAGGGAAATATTGGACAGATGCTTTAGAGTGATGCATCTGTAATGCATCAAACTGTGTATCTTTGTCACCAAGACTTCATTTGCCTCACACTTTATGATCAATCTCTCTGAAAAATGGGACAATGACGTGTTAAAGTGCAGACAGACTGAATCACCTGTGCTGGACGCCCTGTTGTCAAAACTGGCTCGGAGATCCGTCTGGAGAAATTTGCGAATGCTGCAGTTGTGTCTGACATGACAGTTTCCCTCCCAGGGGTTAAGCATCATTCATATTCATGAGAACAATGTTAGAGAGCTGCTGGAAGATGAGCAGTCTGTGAAACAACTGCAAGGCTTTTTAGACCTGCTCCCTTCCTGCTCAACATTTCTGACAGTATGCCATGTCTCTTTTTTTTCCCCAGTGAAATGCATCCAATCCAAACTCACATATATCGTGTTGAAATTCATGAAAATAATCAACAGCTCAACAACTGTATTTGAGAAAAGCCAAATCAATATTTCAGAGCCTCCATCTCTGTCTTGATTTTGTAAAGCTGATGTCTCCATGAGGGAGGAACGTGTTATAGACACGTCATGTTAACTGCAATCCTTGTTTCCTCAAGCTTCAGTCCATTCATTGTTGTTCTTGTTCTGTACTAATTTCCTGCCAGTTAAACATTATGGCCTGCTTATATATCCAATAATTAATATTAAGATGGTGTAAGTAGTGCTCTTATTCGACTTTTTAGACAGACAATGGGTTAGTCGTGTTACTGCGGGATATAAAGATTGTACAACACATCATTAATACAGATTTGTGCCGTCTCAGTGCTTCCTTCTCAGCCCTCATCCACCCATCCTCTCCTTATAAGATATTTACATGTCCAAATACAAGTTTGAGCAGCAGCCAGCGCAGGACGCCATCCAGACCCCTGTGGGGGAGCGTGGCACTTGAAAAATGAGGTATAATGAGATATTTCCAACAGAGATTTGTAAACAAGTTATGTGAACGCTGATCGAGGTTATCTGGTATGAAATAACAGAAAAAGAATTAGGTTTTGACTTGCAGACCATTAACGGTAATTTGCTGAGGTCAGTTACGGCCTGCTGGCAGTACATTATTATGTGAAATGTTTAATCCAGTCCTGTTGAGTGGTATCTTCCTTTAACTACAGTCTCTTTCTACTACAGTCAATCCAACCAAGGTTATAATGCCAAACGCGCATTGAAGAACGAGACTAAAAGTCAGAAGCCCCCTGCAGAGTGTTCATAACACAGCACAGTATGAAAGTATTTGATGCACCATACTGAGGATTTAGCTGTTCTTAGATCTGTGCCAGTAGTGAGATAAAAATATAAACACTTGTCCTGGCAATACATGATGCCAGCAGAAAGATCACGCTCATTTTAATCAACAGGGTTCAGTACATTTCAAAGAAATTGTCATATTTGATTATAAGACATCATATGTGCAAAATGTACACTAGTCCAAGATAGGAAGGGTTCATCATCTGAGGAGTATGAATGTTTCTATTATTTGTGCACAGATTGGCTTAATGGTGGCACCATAAACAACAGATTCTATATCCATGTTCACAGTAGCCTTTAGGTGCATTCATTGCCATAATATGCAATAAAATACTTAGTTTTATTGACCGGTTGATTTATTAAAGAAAAGAAAGCAGGATTTTGCTTTTTAGGTACCATAATGGACAGAATATGATATGCATTTAAAAGTAGAGTACTGGTATTTTTCAGGAAATAATATTAGTTATTCTGTATTTTTAAAAAAGCGAGAAGGTCCAAATGACAGCAGTGCACACTGTTGTAGATGACAGTAACGAGCCATATTGAAAAAATGATAAGGCAACACTAAACTGACAGGTTTTCTTAATCCTAAAAATAATGATTCATTCCATGATTCACAACAGCAACAGAAATTCTTTGAATCGCCTCCCGAATTATTAAAAAAAAGAAAACGTGAGGGAGGAATATCGAAGGCACAGTTGCTGTATTAACAGGCCAATCAGGAAGACTGTGGTAGAATTGTTGAATTTAATAATTCAGAGAGAAATTACTCTTCAGAAGGGAAATGTGAATAATTCAGGGTGTTATGACTTAAAATAACTATCAGCCGTTTGCAGAATGGAGTTGAATGATTAATTCAACCTCTAGATTAATAGTGTTTCAGTCAGACTGTCATTTGGCGGCTCTGGCTGTTCGTTTACCCCCTTACCCACTTAAAGAAGGAAAAGAGAAAAGGATTATTTTTCTGCTGTAGCATTTTAGGCTCAGTGCCAGTTCACTTGCTGGGTTGTGTGCTTGTACTAAAAGAAAACAATCTGCCGAGGTGACAGCACAACGCAGCGAGTGCAGTCTGCTGTTAAGCAGTTGAAATAATTGAAGGAGACGCATCTAGTGTGTGCTGCCCATAATCACTTGAAGATGTGGAAGGGGATAGTCATCACAGCCATATCAGCAGGAGACCTGCTGTTCTTGAAGCTCTATATCATGAGGGTGAATGTGATGAAGCACTGAAGCAGTTATGTGATGAAAATGTACACAGGATGAGGCAATAAATCTGGAGGTTAGAGAGCTGCAATTGTGAGCAGAAGGTCAAAGACTCCAATCAGCAACTGACTGCAGAAAGTTAATGAGTAAATCTCTCATCACATACTCCTTCCTGACTGACTCAAGTGTCCTTGAGCAAGGCTTTCAGCCCTCAACGGTTCCTAAAACAGAACTGTGCTTTGTGAGTAATTAAAGTCACTTTATGTAGATTTTCTATGTAATTATCATCTTTCAAATTATTCTTTTATGTCCTCATGGTGTTAAGTAAGTGTCAAGCAGTGATGAGCAGCATGTGGCTGCCATGTTAAACAGCTTCAGTTACAAAACCAGTCAGAAGTTTAGACACACCTTATATTCCTGTTGACTGTTACTGTAAATCAAATGTTTACCGGCTGTGCCAAACGCTGCATTTAACCTGGGCAGGTGCGTCCAAACGCTGCATTTAACCTGGGCAGGTGATGCCAAACGCTGCATTTAACCTGGGCAGGTGATACCAAACGCTGCATTTAACCTGGGCAGGTGATTCCAAATGCTGCATTTAACCTGGGCAGGTGCGTCCAAACGCTGCATTTAACCTGGGCAGGTGCATCCAAACGCTGCATTTAACCTGGGCAGGTGATTCCAAACGCTGCATTTAACCTGGGCAGGTGATGCCAAACGCTGCATTTAACCTGGGCAGGTGATGCCAAACGCTGCATTTAACCTGGGCAGGTGATTCCAAACGTTGCATTTAACCTGGGCAGGTGATTCCAAACGCTGCATTTAACCTGGGCAGGTGCGTCCAAACGCTGCATTAAACCTGGGCAGGTGATGCCAAACGCTGCATTTAACCTGGGCAGGTGCGTCCAAACGCTGCATTAAACCTGGGCAGGTGATGCCAAACGCTGCATTTAACCTGGGCAGGTGATGCCAAACGCTGCATTTAACCTGGGCAGGTGCGTCCAAACGCTGCATTAAACCTGGGCAGGTGATGCCAAACGCTGCATTTAACCTGGGCAGGTGCGTCCAAACGCTGCATTAAACCTGGGCAGGTGATGCCAAACGCTGCATTTAACCTGGGCAGGTGATTCCAAACGCTGCATTTAACCTGGGCAGGTGATTCCAAACGCTGCATTAAACCTGGGCAGGTGATGCCAAACGCTGCATTTAACATGGATCGGTGACTCCAAACTCAAATATTCCTTACATATTTTGACTGAATACTGACTTAAATTAAACTCATTGTCGCAAAAAAAAAAATCATATTTGTAATAAAAGTCATATCCCTTTTTCACATGACAGACACACACAACTCAGTTTGCCTGTGATCTCTCTCAGTTGCCAAAGCTCTTCTCTTCTCTTGCCTTTACTTTGTTACAGCAAACTGAATCAGCTCAGAAACACGACACAGTCGCTTTTAACCGAACCGTGTGGAGAAACAACCTTTTCACCAACCTTGTCTTGCCTCTACGCCATATTAAGACATAAAATAAAAAGCAATACATGTCAATACCCAACCCACACAAGACAACTGAGACAAATGACAGATATATATATATATATATAGTTATATATCAGAGGCAAACATCATATGGATTGTATAGAAAACTGTGGGGCTGCTGTTTGTGTAAGTGATGGGTGAGAAATTAGTAGAGAATGAAACAGTACATAGGATGATCTAAGTGGGGATTGTATTTCCTTTAAAATATGCATCATGTTTGGATCAGCTCTATGTATTGATGTTTCAGTGCGGCTGTGAGTGTAAGAGTTGCATTTTGTGTACAAAAATTCAATTGTCAGATTTCGTTTTCTTTCTTGAAAAATCAATCGCTCTCCTCCATCCGCTGGCAGAAAGCAAGTTTGTTACGTCCGGAGCTCAACCTGTGATAAAGCACTTACCCACTTTTCCAATTGGATCGCCTGCTTGTTTCCAAGGTCACTGCACCAACTGCCATCTGTGACTGTGTGTGTGTAGGAACCAGGTTGTGATTTATTTGTTGCTGTATATTTGCATGAGCTATAGAGAATATTCTGGTACACAAATGAAACGAGGTAAATGTTTTGATCTTTCACGGTCTGTCTGTTTAAAAGTACTTTTAATTTTGACATTGAATTCTTTACATAATGAGACCTTTTCTCACTCCCATTCACATGTAGGTCAGCTTCAGCTAAATGACCAATGTGCTCTGACTGGATTCTCTTGTTCCATTTTCTCACTGTTGATAGATTCAGTGTGACAGATTCCCAAAGGCCAGAACTGTGCTCGACTTTATGTGTGACAGCCACTAAATATGCAGTAGCAAAAGGACACAGACACATCAACTCCATCACTTTTTTTTTAATGTATTTTGGGATTTTGAAACCAGATGATCCTCTTATACATATACGATATTCTGACTGGTGACTGGTAAGAAGACGTGCATCCTTTCTCACTTTAGTTTTAAATCCTGTCATCTTTTTAACTTTTAGTGCTGTAAAATTTTGGAAACAACTGAGCCAAACTATTTTTATCCTGTTTCAGCAAACATTGATTTCATAGCAGAGAAGCAATCTGAAAGGTTGCATCAGGTGTCTTATTTATATAGGATTAACAGTCCTGTGACATTGACATAAAACTTAAAGAAGTGCTCCAGAACCACAAAATGATTGATGCATTATATTATCCCAAATAAATTATTTACCCATTTAGTCATTAATGTTTTCAGTGCACTGATGAAGTATGTTAGTATTTGGAGGGATTTCTGGCAAAAGTAGAAAAAGAGATCAAAACAGCAGCAAAAACATATCATGTGTGTTGTTTTGTTGTTGTTTTGTGGCAGCATGTATAGATTGAATATAAGTGGGCCAAGTATTGATCTCTGTGGTGCTCCACAAGTTGTGCTGACCTGCTTTGAAGATTGACAATGGGGAGAAAATAATTCCTGAAACTGAGTTTAACTCTGATCAACAGTGACATCTAATAATACTAAAGTAGAAGTTGAGTCAGTGTCATGTATATATACGACCATATGATGTATATGTGCACAGATATTATATGGGGGTACACAGAGTTTTAGTTTTGTGTGCAGGTATTTCTTCACATGTTATGAGTCTATAGTTGACAACAGAGAAACACACATGGATCATTGCCAAAAACATTTATTTAAAAAGGGAATATTGGCAGATATTAAAACTAGAAATTAGACATTTGTTTGGGTAAATCTGACTTGTTTACCAACTACTGCAAATCAACTATAAGTTTGAAAACACCCCTAATGTGAGTCAGTTTTCTCCCTTGCAATTACTCACATTAGCATGTATACACCGTCTGAAGGTGACATTGAAGTTGTGCTGGCAGAACTTGTGGTCAGAGCAGCAACTCTGAATACTGAAATAATGAATATAATCTTTCAGAATCCTGCTTAAGTTGTAATAAAATTTCTGTATTCATAATAATTGTAGCCCAGAGCATGCAAATGAGCTGCTGACAATGGCTAATTCATCAATGCTAATTTGCTGTATTAGAGAGAGAGATTGCCTGCAGTGGTTGTTTCACTGTTTCTTTTTTTTCTTTACACACCTGCTGCTCATTTTTCTGCCTCCTCTCTTCTTATACAAACTATCTTTGCTCATCTCTTATTCAATACTGTCCAGACATGCATGGCTGATGCAGTGCACATCACATCTAGTATCAGGGCCCAGTTTAGATACAGGTTGTTAGAACATATACCATATATATATATTTATTATTTTTTAATCCAGAGAAAACCAACTGAGCTGTTGCATCAGCTTTCTGCTTCATATTGATTTGGTTGCACACCTTCATGGGTTAAAGGATTCTAGTTATTTATTGCATTTTAACTCATCTTCCTGATGAGGACCTGGTGTATTTAGGAAAATAACAATACTGACTTTTAGGAGCAAAGTAGGATGACGTTATGGCACCACAAACGTCTTCTAGAAAAGGTTGAGATGGATAGAAGGGTCAACGGAGCGGTTACTTTGCTCTCGTAGTTTGACGCGCAGTACCGTCGTTTCTACACACACCACAACTCAGCATCAATATTCGCTGCTCGTCTGGAAGAGAAGTGAAGGTCTGCGCAACATCTGAAGCTCTCGCATCAGCTCAGAAGCAGGCGCTACTCCACGATTGTTTCATCAGAGCAAATAAATATATGAGGCAGCCTCAAGTTTCACAATGCAGACAAAAAGGTTGAATCTCGATGTCCGATGTTCCTTAGAGAGACACACTAACCTTTTCTATCCATTTGTTCCATTTTCTTACAATACTTAAAGGACAAATTTTAGAGTTAAGGAATGGGCTGAATGTGAAGCCATAATGATGATAAATTTACAGTTTCTGTCTCTTTCTCCTTATCTCTCCATATCTCTGCTTCTCCGTCGCTGCTGCCTGGTGACTTCTAAACCACCACCACATGTCTGCATAAAGGTAAGAACTGTGTCTCTATAACTTACCTTATTAACTGGATGTGTGAATAATGAGCTAGTTCTGGTTCTTTTTTGGAAATAACTGCTCAGTTAAATCATTATATAGCATTTTAGAAATCGGCATGGATGTAATAAAGCAGTCACAAAGATTAATTTTTCTCTAAAAGAAGAAACCAAAGAGCCAGGACTCCTGGGCAATGTGCCTCTTACTTCAGACTCTAGCTACTACACTTCACATGAAACCCCAGGACAGAGCTGAAAAAGCACTTGTTTTTGAGGCGCCCCCCTTATTAAGAAGTGAAACATTCTTAAATGAATTCTGGGAAGGTTTGAACTTAATCTCCTTAACCCCCCGAGCTCCTCCACAGCCATTAGGAATCAGCCATCGGCCTTGCTGCCTTTGAAAACAATCAAAGCTGCTCTTCTGCTTGTGTTGCACTTTCATTGGCATTTTTCAAGCTCAAAAACTGTAGAGATGAATTTATCAGAACGGATTATCCTTCCGATGCTGCTGTTTGGGGGGAATTAAACGCATGTGTGAATGGCATTCCTCATCTGGGGCTTTTTGAAGATAACGACTTAATTGGTACACCGTTCAATTAAAATAAATCACAGTATTAACCACATCAGACTCAGTAAACATGATTAACCATTTCCACAGCATGCAGTTAGAAGATTCCTGGACTCAGTCTTCTATATATTCTACATAGAGCTACTACAGCTGTCACACATCATGGAGCAGGACTTCTTCTTGTGTTTCAGGCTGTGGATGGAAATGAATGTGAAATGAACTGTGACTGCTGAAACAGACAGAACTCAAATACTGAAGAGGGAGCAACATGTGTGAATGCATAAATCAGTCTGATATGCTTTTAGATAACATACCATATCCCACCTACCGTGTCTCCACAACATAACTGTGTGTTTTGTGGTGGAGGACGTCAGGAAGTTATTAATTAAACTTAGCCCGAGTAGCTGTGCCAAGTACAACAGTCTATCGTGGACTTCAAGCAAACACTTGGAAACAACACAAAATAACCACACAGACTTCAATCCTGCACTTCATTCCAATTTCAAGCGTATTTCCGCTCGTGTTAGAGGAGACATTATTATGAAACAAAGAAAATTCAATTAGACGGATGCAAGAATAGGACCCAGGAAGACAAACAAGGAAAAGACAAAAAGCAATATAGCTTTTCTTGGTGCCTTATCTCTCAAAAGCCTGCTTCTGCATCCTGGGTCTAATCTCCTCCTTGTGTTTTGCTGCCGTTGTTTTCCCTTGTGTCCATCACTCTTTTCTACTCCAACTGTTTATCTCAAATTCAAGGAAATGTACACAAAAACACTGTGGGCTGTTTAAAGGGAGGGAGGGGAGACAAAAAGCCTTTGGCCCGACGAAATATCTCAGAGTCTGTCTTGACAAAGCCGCGTATTGATTTTCTGAAGGGCCAGCAACGTGGTAGCTATTACCAATGCTGGCTCAGGACGCTGCATTCTTCCTCTGCACTATCATGAAAATGTCATCCATGTCAGCTTTTAGGTTATGTTGGCATGATATCAGTCAGTGGCTGGTGCCTCACATTTGCACTGAACTCTAGATTTAACACCAGCCATGGAATGACCCCAGAGAGCACAAGAGACTACTTATATGAAGAAAACCTTTCTGAAAAGTTAATCTCTCTAACCTGCAGCCAGGCATCGGGCATGGAGGGAATGATTTCTCTAAAATCAATCAAAGCTGCCTCACTGCTGCATTGTGTTGCATTGGAATGACACAAAGTAGAAACCACACACTTATTGCTCACAGTTGTTCTACTTTTTTTTTTTTTTGCTGAATCAGCTACCAGATCATGCAGGCTTAATGTACATTTCAAAATGCAGTTTGTGCATTATACAATGCTAATGCTAGCCACCATAGTTGTAGCCAGAATGTGCGTTGCAGCATTAAACTATTCTGCAAAAGGGCCGCCATGTTCTGCTTTTTCTGCATTTGTAGTCTCAACAAAATAAACAAGGATAATGTTTGTCTGAATATGTATTTAAACTCCAGTTCATCTAAAGATACATTATGAAAGCTCCAAAAATGCATTGATTTTCATTCAAGAAGTCTTGAAAGTTGTTGAGCTATTAAGATTAAACACAAGAGGGTTGTGAGTCTAACCTGCCACAGGTACGGCTTGTTTCCTACGGTGGTGTGAATGAGCTGATCTCACAGTGATTCAGACTCATATTTTTTCTACAGCAGCAGTGAGGCTGAAGCTAAAGTTTTGGGAGATGAGTGCCCGACTGACAGGATGACTTATACTGCTGGTCGCAGCTAAAAATAGCCACGGTATTCTTTAGCATAGTGATGGATACGACCCAGATGGGGTTTTTTTCTCTGCATTTCTCCTTCAAAATGAAGGAGAACCACTGCACAGCTTCCAGTTGAGTTTAATAGTATACTGGTTTAGAGGCTGGGAGTCATCATCATCATCATCATCAACATCATCATCATCATCGTCTTCTTCAGGGTAATGCAACAAATTTAAATTTCCCTTAGGTAAATAATAAGCAGATAAAGTCAGCATAAAGTCTTGCTGTTTCCATAAATAAATGTCCTTTCTGCTGAGTCATCTACTCGATCATCAGCAGATGCTCAGCAGAGTTGTTGATTTGTGTGGTAGCAAGAAGCGAGTGCAGACCATGATGGGAATTAGGGAGTGTCGCTGAGAGGAAGCACCGTGTCGTCTACAGCTTAACCCCAAGAGAGATAAGTGGCTGTCAACACCAGCTGACACCTGACCAGTCATCTCAGAGCAAAACAAACTGCAGTGTCCAATTAAGGACATCCTACGCTTATACTTCAGTCTCATCGTCATCATGCTTCCTTCTTCCTTACCTTGCTGTCTCATCCTGCCTCACACTTCCACTCCTTTTACATGAAGGACTGATGTTAATCAGACCAAGCCAGACAAGGTCAATGCTGGAAAGGGACCAGCAGAGATACAGCTGCAGTACAGCTGCAGCAGTGCATTAACATCAGCCGCTTCACATTTCTTTGACAAACCTATTGACCTGTTCCAAAAGGCAGATGGAGACAAAATTACAGCACTAAATTATGATAGGACACTTTTAATTTGCAAGTCTGTTCTCCCCTGGAAAACAGCTCTGTTTGTTGTGAGTGTAGATCTGTTCTGCTGCTACTGAGCCAAATGTTCTGGGTGTCATTTAAAGCAACATTTAAACACTGATGGCAATCTTGGGACACATAATTTGTTCTTGAGTTTTATGGTTGAATATGTTTTCTCCTAATCCTTTAAATATAATGTGTTACAAAGCTGAATATGAATTTTCATATTCATAACATAGTTTCCCTGTGATTATAGTAATAACCAGTTCCAAATGTACTCCTGTCTGTTTTTAACCTAAATAAACCCTCTCATGTACGTTGATCTACTTGCTAAATGCTGAAGTCATTCTCACTTAACGTTAATAAGAAAGGATTTCAAAATGGTCATGACCATAATTCATGGTGAATGTTAGACTAAGGGCCCTGGAGGCAAATTAGAAAATGCTACAATGCATGTCTACGATAGGCGGCTGCATACATTATAATAATCTGAGCCCCAAGTCATTCGTGATTGTAACACACGCCGGACCCATTTCTGATTGCATACTGCATCTCAGCAGATTCTCCATGAGTGTCAGAATATACAATTACACTGCTTTTAACACAATATTCATTTTAAAAAGCTCCTGCAACACAGCCAGCATCATATTCAATAGTATATATTTGTAGAATCGGTCCCTTTATTGTATAAACAGTATAAAAGAGCAGTTTATGTGTTTACACAAATTGCTTCTCTAGTTCCTGCAA
The DNA here is from genome assembly GCA_036937835.1 of Pampus argenteus. NCBI lineage: Eukaryota > Metazoa > Chordata > Actinopteri > Scombriformes > Stromateidae > Pampus > Pampus argenteus. The sequence continues at coordinate 1,445,785 of CM072874.1, read as the reverse complement.
AGAATAGAGTCATGTGTCAGCTACTGATGCAATCTGACAGAGAAACTCAGGGACAGTGTTTATTATCACAAAGTGATGTAGTGTGTAGGTGATACCAGCTACTGACTGGGCATGACTTAAAAAATACAAATGTTTTTAACACAGCTAGTTGGATTCATGGTGGTGGCTCGAACTTGTTCTCCGATCCGTTCTTCATAGGCTGAAACTTTCTAAATCTATTTGAAGATAAGCTTTACAGAGTGATTAGTCTATTGTTTGTTAGCTAATCTAGCTATAATTGTCAATATTCATCAACAAAGAGCCTGTGAAACAGCAGTTAGAGCATCTTTAGCTTCACAGAGTGAAACTGAATATGTGGGCACGATAACGTTGTGTGAGACTTTGATTGGATCACTCAAAAGTGGATTTAGTGAACATGTTTTTTTAGATAACTACAGCAGTATATGGACTGCTGGCCTCCATCCGCACCTCCATCACCTGTGTTGTGTTAAATTAGGACTTGGAGGCCAGTGAGAAATCAATTAATTAGACTTTAAACACACTCTTTGGGAAATGTACTCATGTGCAGTTTTCTATATTGGTTAGGTTCATCTGTCACACCAAATCATATTTGATTGGATTCATTAATGCATACATCCCCAGGTGCAGGGTGTGTCATCAAAACTATGTTATATATATTACATGTATATGTTTTGCATAAAGAGAGCCATATTTAATACATACTAATATCAGGACATATGCTTTTCTCCCAGCTCATACAACTGCTTTAAACTAAGAAGATGAAAGAGATTAAGTGCATACAAACTTTATGTGTCATTGCATGCAATGCATTCAAAACAAAATGCAGAATTAAGACTTATTCTTACATGAAATAATGCAACTTTAAGACCAGGTGTTTAGAAAACATGAGTGAATCAGAGTCAAGTGTCCTTTTGGACGACATGCTTCAGTTTATTCTCTCCACCTGCCACCATGTTAAGATGTTTTTCCCCCTGAAGCCCTGCTCATCGCATCCTATTCATAGGATTACCAGAGATGCAGGTGTTTCCATAGCAACTGCAGTGCAGCCAATGGCAACTGGGCTATGGTGGGGCCTGGTGGCTGTAATGTGTGTGTGTGTGTATGAGTGCATGTGTGGGCGTTTGAGAGTTTTTGTGAGAGGAAGACACAGAAAAAGAGAAAAGACAAAAACACTTCAGTTTGTGTCCAATTTTACAGCTAAAAGTAGGTTAATAGCCTGCAGCTTGTAACTTACACACATTCACACAAACACACACACAGTCATAACCATAACCCGATACTGGTGGCAAAGAAAAATAAGTAAAGTGACATATCTAATGGAGATCAAGTGGAAACTGTCTGCTACTATGTCAGGTGCTGACTGTAAGTTTTGAGGTTTGTGGACATGGCCGTGTTGCTGCTAACTGTGCGTGAAGCTTTCTTCTGATGCTTTCCTCCATATGTTTGGTGGAGACATTATTACTTGCCGGGATTATCCTGAAGACCATGTGGTGTTAATCACCTTAACAAAACGGGCAGTGTGTCTTGAAAAGAGGTGGACTCGAAGAGACAATCCTCCTCCTGAAAACGCTGTCGAAGCATACAGGGAATTAGCAGGAAAGATGACATCATCATTACGGATAAAGGCTTCATGAGTTAATATCATATGTTATACTGCAATACTGCAGCTAGTAAATATTACCACAGCCATCAAATCAAGTTTAGTGCAGAGTCTAGTCAGTTCTGGATGTTCATGGTGAACCAACCCCGGCTCAGACACTTCATTTGTCACCCATCTGTATACTCAAACACAGAGGCACTGACGAATTATGTTTTATGTCATTTGAAGCAACTGGAATCACATTTTTTATTACAACAATGTACCAAATGGCGCCATGTAATGTAATGTGAGAGGAGTTGCTGATTGTGGTGAACCAACAGAGAATTATTATCTGACTTTAAAGCTCCTCTCAGCTTTAATTTTGTAATGAGTTTCAGCTCATTGTTTGGCTGTCCAGCCCACAACTTTACTCTCTTGGTTTACTCTTTCTGCTCACAACCACAGCAGGCATTTAGCAGCTCAATAGAGATACTGTCTCTCAGTTGGAAGCTGGCACCGAGACCAAAAACAGAGCTAAAACATGGTGAATGTTGGACTCATATTTGCCAGATGGCCAGAAACACGACTCCAACCGAATAAGAATTTTATTCCATAACTTTTTGCTTGCAAATCGCTCGTTGATTGTTCTGTTGCCACCAAGAGACCAGAAAAAGTCGAATGAGTTGAATGATCTCGTCTCAAACACATGATGCAAGTTGTGGGAATGAGGTCTTACAGCAGCCGTCTATCTTCATAAAGAATCAAAAAAATTGTGTCTAAAAGAAACAGAAATGCAGGAATGTCTGCAGAACTTCACAAACACTACAACCACGTTTACTGGAAACATATACACGTAAAATGCAACACCCTAATTTAATATGCTGATATTTTATTTTGATTGTACAAAACATAGAACACTAGAACTTTTATTTTCTGCTTTTATCTTAATCTAAATCTCACCATTGCAAAATAGACCAAAAAATAAAATAAAAATAACGCAATAGAAGCAGTTGATATGTCATATCTCAAAGTCCAAAACAAAGTATAACAATCTAACTAATGACTTTTTGCCTTTGCATGTTTTTTTTAAATTATTATATTTCACAGAAGCACTATCAAACATAAATGAAATATATTTGGAAGCAGCCCGGAGGCACATAGACATCCCCCCGGTGAGATGAATGAGGTGGATTCTTCTTGACACGAGATGATATCTGCTTTACACTAGTGGGTTTACAGCAGGGATGCTCTCAAAGAGGCCGAGAGATTAGATGGTAGGAAGAAGTGATAAGTTAAAGTAAGGCTCTAGTTTTAACTGTTGCTGGATAGAAACTGACAGTAATCACATTGCACATATATGAGTGTGCATTTGGGGCACATTTTAAATTATTTAATCCTTTAATCCTCCTTACTGTGGACCTTCTTGCTGCAAAGGAGGACGTTAGGTGAAGTTATTATATTTATATTATATATTATATTTCAACCATGTCAGATCTGAAAATGCTTCTATTAGTTGTTCTAAAGGGCAGGAACAAACAACATATATTACCGTTTTATTTGGTCGCTTCTTTTCTCCTGCTGGCCAGGATGTTAATAAAAGGAATGACCTGTTATGACATGAGGACGTGCATCCAACCAGCAGAAAGCTCTTGTGGAGGGTCAAGCTCAGTCCCTCTGCAGCTTCCCACCTGTCAGCACTGCTTGGGATCATTGTGCTTTTACCTCTGCACCACCTGGATGCCCCCAAACTCACTAGTGCCAAGGCCCAAAGGTAGTCAGTCCATCTATGCTGAGATGGTGCAGGAAATGAACAACATGTGCTTTGTTTTTGCTGTGATAGAAATAAAGCCTGCAGTCTTACTTCATCATGCAGTGGAAGTGAATACAATTGACTGTCAATAAGTAATATTAACTTATGGCTTAAATAATTGCTCTTCTATTGTGAAACATAGAAAACACATTACCTGTGTATTGTCATTTCTACCCCTTTTGGTATTTGACCATATTTCCTAAAAAGTTGTAATCTAAAATTATTCTCTGTTATTTATTGATATACCCATAGGTCTTGTTTAAATTACATCTGTATAAATGCCTAAATAACTTCAATAGCTCTACCAAGCACCTCTGAACGAGCAGAGGCAGGAGTATGAAGAGTATTAAAGAAATCATTAGGGTAAAAAGAGAAAGATGATGAGGAATGAAGAAAAATCACTTTATGGCAGGTAATCTGCGTCTTTCTTTCTAATGCTAATACTGTTCATATAGAAAGTAGTCACAGCGCTTCACTTTCCACTTATTCCAAAAAATACCCCATAATGACAACATGAAAAAAGGTTTTAAATGTTTGCAAATTTATTAGAAATAAAGAACTAAAATGTAATATGTACATAAGTATTCACAACCTTTGCTCAATACTTTGTTGTGGATGTGGAAAGGAGAAGACCCCAAACGTCGCTCTGCTTTTGTCTATAAAACGGAAAAAGCTCCAAATTGGACTGAAGATTGTTCAAACATGCAATGCCGAATGTGTTACGTGTTGGTAATCTGGGTAGGTTTGAGCTATGAGGCCAATGTGCTAAAGCAGCAGGTTAACTAGCTAGCTTGCTACATAAAAGGAAGCGTTTCAAGGCCAGAACTGCTTAGTGAAGAGACCTATTTGGCATCTATTTATCTGGTATCCACTGAGCAGCTTTATAGTAATTTAAGTGGGTGTAAAATGTACCAAATGGAAAATTCCACCCACCTTCAAATCCATCTTTAGTTATCAGTCTGGGATGTTCAGTGCATTCGAGGAGCTATTTTCTGATTGTAATGTGCTTTCATGTTGAAGACGTTTTCCCTCAATGTGCCTCGTTTACAGTATATCAGCCCCACTTACTGGTTTTGCAGCATGCCTAATGCACGGAAGGGAAAGGAGCGCCAACGATACCGACAGTGACAGTGATAAGGATAATTATAGCAATAATGAGAGTTTCTAGCCAGGAAGGAGTGAATGTGGCATCCCTCAGGGCCTCGGTGGCTTTTGCTTCTTCCTGAAGCCCCTCTGAAAAACTCCTCTGATCTGAACTTGTGAAATCTCTGATCCCTTCATGGTTCTTCACAACTGCAGCATGTAGGCGGCGTGGAAAAGCTGCGGCAGCTTTCATTTATATATTTATGTATTGGCTTGGTTGTTTTGGCAATGTAATTGGTAAGGGAGGTGGTCGGGATGGGCACATGACCAGAGATTGAGATTCACAACAAAATGACTTTTGGTTAAGGTTAAAGAAAGATTAGTAGAACATGTATGTATTTTGTGTATACACGGGATGTGCTGGTTCAGAGGCAACATGCTTCACAGCTGGTTGACTGTGTTGAGATGACATGACTAGAACCAGGTTTACAAGTGATGCAACATGTGTGTGTTGGTTGATGCGTTTCTGTATAACACATATAAGAAGGAGAGAAACTTCAAGGTTAGAAGAACTTTCTTGTTATTGGCTCGTAATTGAAATACCTCTCAAACAATCACAACTTGAGGTTTGAATTGACAGGTTGAGATTTTTGGATCTGCTTTTAGTTCTGTCATGTCTCATATTTTATAAAGAAACGTTTACTACTCACCAGACTTGCTCTTGCTTTTTCTTTTTTTTTTTTTACTTTAGCTCGGTTTTGTATATTTTTCTTAATGGAGGTATATCAGGAAGTAAAAATAAATAGCAAATTCTGACCTTCATTGTTTGGCCATTCTCCACGACTTAAAATAACTTTGTTAAAGTTTGACATCAAGTTTTTGGAAGTTTTTTTTTGGCTGCTGATGATGGCAGCACACAGTATAATGTTGCCCTTCAGCAGCTTAATGCACTCAAACACAGTTTTTTTCTTTTTTTCTCACTCTTTCACTCATGTTTCTCTGCCTACATACATTAAAAGACAGCAGCTACAAATATCATTTATTTTTTGTTCTTGTTGTTGCATCGTCGTCAAACACATTCATAAAACCTTTGACCTGTAAGTCTATAGACGGTGTGAAGGTTTGTGCTTCATCAACACTTTAAAAGTATTTTTCAGAACAGAAATGACAGCTGAGCTCTTCTACGGTCGATTGTTTGATTACAGTAGAAACCGTGTTGTCGTGATAAACACTGAACGTAGACTCTTCTCATTAAAGGAATAACACTGTCATGTTCCAGCTCAGAATACAGGATGTGGATGTTCATGTTCTTTTTTTTTTTGCTCTTTTAGTGTCTGTGTGATTTGTCCAGATAACAAGCTTATGTAACATATGGTATAAACAAGAGTCGTCAGCAGACACGCTAATTGGAAGATGTAGGTAGGAAAAGATTTCTTACTTATTGCACATGAGAGCCACATTATTATTACAGACGAGGGGAGTCATTTACAGTTGCTTTGTGGAAGATTTGACTCTATATGGTTTTTTTTTACCTGCAAATTTTGCATTTTAGCAGCTTCCAACATGAATGATGAGTGAATGATGAGTTCATTATCCAGAAGTCTTTTGTGTCTTATTCTGTAGAATGAATATGGGTGCAGTGGAGAGTTAAAAGTGGGGTTTAAATACATTTTGGTAATTTTTTGCCCTTAATTTACAAATTGTGGACAGGTTGAGATGGTTTTTAAAGACAACACCAACTTCATAATGCTCGAAATGTTGGCTAAAACCACGTATTTATGTTGTTGTGTGTTCAAGTAAAGAAAGGCTCAGTGTAAATGTACCAAAGAGACAGAAACACCATATTGAATTTTTCATGGCAGTAATCAATAAGTCATTTCTGAGCCTGATGTTTTTCATCTAATTACAGTAGAAATAAAAGGCAACTGACTCCTTGTGCATTCCTAAGTATTATATTTAATATACTGTGCATCCTTTGAAATGTTGGTAGCATTGCTTCAACAAAATCTAATGGGAAAAGAAACACTAACAGCCAGTTCGGCCAGATTTTCTAAATCGCTTTATTTGGAAGTAAAACAGAAAGTAAGTGCACCTGACATGTCTGCAATAATGTGGTTGGTCAAAGTAACTCTGGGTCCATTCCAGGAAGCAGGTTTAGTGAAAACTTGTGGGTTTGTTAACCTTGAGTTGAGGGAACTCGGGACCAGTTACTGTGAACCTGACCTGCTTCACTGGCAGGTTTTCTTTAATAAACCCTGACTTTCTCTCCTCCCCTCTTATAGAGTCCGAAGGAGCTGTCAGACATGCAGTTTCGATTCCTTACAGTCATTATCAAAGTGAAGAAATATGTGAAAAATGACTTCTGATCATTATCATGGAAGCTTCTGCAATCTATTTATCAACTGAAGTAGCAGCATAACGTCACAATGCTGCATCATTAAAAACATGTGATCACTGACTAAAACTAAGTCATTATTTAAATACTGTGATTGATTTACATAGAAGCAGCCCAGTGAGACCAAATATAAAACATGAAACTTCGTGTCGTTGCCAAGAATGACCTCATGGCAGACATTACCCGCACCATATATGTGTTATCTGATCTGCCAGCCCACCCCCGGGTGAGTTAAAGGCTTCAAGGGGGAGTCAGTAGCATCTTAGTGGGAGTGAGCTGGACTTGTCTGTTGCAATACTGCTTTGACCACATATTCAGAATGGAATTAGTTTCTTGGTCATATGAGCTGACTTGGATGAAACAAATCTCCATCTGTTGACTCAGTCTAAAATAACTTCTTCCCTCCGGTCCTCCATTTCAAAGCCTCATAGAAATGCATGACATGTCGTACTGTAGCAGCTTTTACACTCACCACATATTAGCGCTAACTCTTCATTTTGAGCTATGAGAATTTATGATCCCTTAAATGGATTAGCTTTATTATCAGAGGAGCCACAAGTCAGAGAGAGCATGGTTTATGCATTCTTTATCCATCCTTCTAATGTTTCTCCTCCAGCTATGACAGACCAGAATAGCTTAAAGCAAATGAATAGCAGCCATGCCTTTTTTCCTTCTTTCTTTTTTTTTTTTTTCTTAAATGACGATCAAAGAGGAAACTTTGGCCCGGGCACCAAGGTTTTTTTGGGGGGACAAGACCAAAGAATACTAAGCAACAGAGAAGCCAGCCTCCTAAATAACAAACCAAACTGCTTAAGTCTATCAAAGTGTGTTTTGGTGGTTCTAAGTTTCTTCTCATCCTGCCTCTTTGAAATGTAAACTTGCAGGAAGTGGGTGTATAATGCAGGGCATGTTCAGGTCTGGAGGGACTAAATGTTTTCAAGAGCACACAAATTAGTTTCCCTTTTCTTTTATACACATACATATATAATTGGTCTAGGAGGTTGCTATAGAAACCACTATGACTCAAAATAATTCCTGACAGCGGTCGCAATCAAAATAAATGGCTTTGGGAATTGGGGCAAGCTCCACATATGCAAAGAACTGGAGTAAATTTAGCTGCCATCAGAGAAGAGGCGGCTGCTCGGAAAAGGAAGGAAAGCAACCGAATTATTCAAACATGATCCAAAATGTAAAGAGTTCATCCTCTGGGGAGCATGAATGTGTTCAGTTAACTCTTGACCATGAATATCACATTACATTGAATGTCAATCTGACTGATGAAGATACCTAAACTTATAATTAACCATGAAAAGGCTCATATGGGTCACTGACCTATTTTGTATTTTAGGTATGAGGACAGACGACCATGTTATGCTGCTGCACTGCATTTCTCTAACACAGTTTGTCAGGCAATCTAATTATAGTACTTCTTTCCATTTGTACTGAGACACATGGTGTACAATTGTGTGTTTAAATACCTCCTACCAGTTTTTACTGACTGACTGTGTTGTAGACAGCTGTTTCTCCTACATTGTAACATGGGGAGTGGGTCACTCGGTCTGTTTCAGTTGTTAGCCCACCAAAAAGAATCCATTAGTCTAACTTATGTATAGCGTTGTTGACTCATGCCAGAAGTACCTCTGCCCTGACAACAATAAACACTTCTACACTCCAGTCGCTCGATAAAGTCGGCCGTTTAAAGAAGATTAAGCCACCTCACACCCATGACCTCCTGTGTTCTGTACCCTGGTGCTGGTTTAAGGGGAGTTGTTGTTACTGGATAGTTGTCTCCAAAAACCGAACAAAGGGAAAGAGAGCAGAAGGACACAAGACGTGGATGAAATGCTCTCCGGCTATATTGAGCTCTGGGTTATGTAGACCCCTCTCTCAAATCCTGGCTGCTTTTATGATGTACATCTGGACCCATGGGAGCCTCCTTTTGTTTCTGCGGCCAGAGGAAGACAATAGATACTCCGAGTAAAGCACACTAGCAAAGGTCTCTATTTACCATGACAAAGCTGAGGGCCACACTATGGTCACCACTGCCACAGGCAAAGCAGCCCGCCAACATATAAATCCTTCAAATAAACACAAACAGTGTGCTGTGTGTACAAACACATGTGCATAAACATAGACACGAGCATAAAACCAGAAGAAAATACAGGAACACACGCACACGCGCGCTACCCACAGCCGACCACAGATATGCAGCACACAGGATGAGAAACTGGAAGCATTCGGGGAGTTTCAAACAGCGTTTCTTTTGTTTCTGTCTGTTTTTCTTTACATGGCATTTTTAGCAAGTCTTTTGCAAACGGTGCAAAAAATTTAAGTAATCAAAACATTCACTTGTCTCTCGCTGCTGGAAACTGTTTTCAGCACAAAGGCTATAAAACTACGCTCAGGCTGCTTTCATTCACGTCTGATGTGATCTGTTCACCTTTCTTCTCCTGCACCACTTTCTCCTTCCTTGGTGTACAAAGGTGTCTTCATATGCAGTTTTATCTGTTGTCCTTGGATAAATCTCATACCGGATAACTTCAAAACTTCAATTTAGAGCTCACCATTTGCTTCTTAGAAACCACGGCAATACAAAGACCAAAATCAAACTAGTCCAAATGCATTGATAAAGTATACTGCACACATTTCTTAGATACTTGGATTGATAGTTGCTTTTTACCCAGAAGATCATCCTTGAATTGAAGCGATGCCCAGTTGATATCAAATTAAATGAAACCTTGAAACTTCAGACATGCTTTGCTTTGCAGAGTATTAACAAGAAAATAAATTCCCAGTTTCTTTTAAAGGCTTTTTTTAGAGTTGCAAATCAATTCAGTGAAATTCAGAATAGAAAACCATCATGAGTCAGCAAGACAAGTCAGCACTTCATCGTTAGTTAAGATTACCAAAGTAAACCCAACCCAACGTTTTCAGTATTTAACCAAACCCACAGTTATAGCAGCAAGTTCCTAAACATTACCATCAAACTATACAAGGTCAGTGAGGGTACTACAGCATATTACATATGAATGCATGAATTGAATAGCAGCTGTTTTTTTCCTGTACATCATCCTCTTATTAATATCTATACTACATACATGTGAGAATTTATATTTCCAGTGTCAGTGTGATGTAATTAAAAAGTCCAGCTAGCCACTGAAGGCATGCTCCATACTAACTGTAACATGCATGTGAAGCTCCCCATAAGGATGAGCAGCCTGATAGTGTGTCGCTTGCTGCTTTGTTGATAACACTGGTCACAGGAGACAGCCGGGGTTGGATCTCCAGGCTGCAAACAGCAGATTGAGAAGATGAAGCAGGCAGCAGCAGAACAGTTGGCTTCAGGGGCAAAGGAGAGTGTTGCTATTTAAAATGTCGCTTCAGGGCTTGTGCATTTTCATATATAATTTACAAGACACATCAAAATGAGTGTCCCAGCCTCTGTGGTCCAGTATATGCCACCTCTGTAATGTGCTCATATTCAATATTAAATGCTGTACTGATATGTTTTGATATCTAATATGAGGTTAAGACCACAAAATGGTGTTTTGGAGGAAACCTGTGTTGGACTCCAGAGACCTGGGTTGGCGTCTTGTCTCAAACTTTAAGATTTAAACCAGAGACAGAGCTGTTAATGTAAGTGACAGATTGACATATTTATGACGGGGGCAAAAACAGGAAACTAGATGGCATTCGACAAAAAAGTTGTTGGAAGGAGGTCAGGATGGATCAATGAGCCAATAGTTTCCTATTTCCAACTGTGAGGCAACATAGATTTTTAAAAGACATGACCTTAACCACGTGGTTACAAGTTTCACCGCAGTCAGGTGACAACCACCATGTTTCCCTGACTGTAACAGAGTATGGTGACACAAACATAAACCAAATCAAACCTTAAACGCTGAGTTGTCACATCAGGAAATTCAAATGATGTTGACGGCACAGATAAATGATGTCATCCAGATGATTACAGCAGATAAAACATGTTGTATTACTCCAGCTGAGTTCAGAAGACTTGTTGTTAAGCTGCTATGTAAACCTTGAACTGCTGTCACTGCTCTCTTCAGCAGGCGGCGGCTGGACTTTGTCTCAAGGCCTCCACAGAGTTATTTATGAAATCTCCTCTCACTAGTTAAAGTGGCAGTTATAGCTCGATGCCTTTCTCTCTGCGACAAAGCAGATACAGCAGAACATTGTGCACCTTTTTTATATGATGACCAATTCCTATATATAAGTCAGAAGCACCATATGTACTTGTCCACATGGGAACTAGAGTCAGCCTAGTTCTGGCTGCCGCTTGTCCTCATTTTTCAAGGGTAAGGTTTTTTTTTATTTTTTTCGTCGGCTGCAGTCACCAATTTCCTTCCTTTTCTTTCTCTGTTTATTCCCATCTTACTCTTTCCTCTGTTCTCCTTTCTTCCCTGCTGCTGCCTTATGTACATACATTATTTACCAATCTGAGGAGTGAAAATGCTATAATAGAGTGTCTCAGCATCCAGCTGGACCACAGAGACATGTTATTTTTACCAATCTCCTTCGACCCATTCAGATGGTTAAATAATGTATGTGTTAGCAGCACATCCACTCTGTTGGATGCAGGGGGATGCAGATGGGAATCATCAGTATGCCAAGTGTGTCATTAGGATGACACCATCCATTGACAGATTGTGGATTCTGCACAGATTTCACAATGGGATGCTTGCAGTGAAAATATGACGTGGGGATGAAAACATGTTGCAGGAATTTGATTTTATTCTCCGTCTACAAACCCCCCTCCCCCCTGTCACTGTGTCCTCTCCAGCTCACACTGTTGAGTTAGTATTCTTCATCCTGTATGTTTTTATTGAATCCTTGGAAATAAGAGCGCAGGTGTTGCTGCTCACTCACATTTTAACAATCAGATTTGGTCTTGTGCATCAATATAGTCGAGTGTCATGCTTTTCCACTTCACCTCATTTCACACCAATATTCTGTGATATTTCTTTCTACCTCTTCACTGTTATCCAGACTCACAATGATTTCATCTCTGCGCCTTTCAGCAAATTATCAAAATTTACCCTTGATCCCCTGCTTCAACACAGCTGCATTGTGGGGCATACGTAGGGAAATATATTCTGTAGAAAATAGACACAGACACACTTTTATTGTCCGTACACGATAACGTAACGTTGACTCTGCTCATTGATATTCATGATTTCACTTGAGTCATTTTACTGTAACATACAGTCTAAAGGGCAGGTGTAAGAGTATTTTATGTGATATGATAGTGGAGTGTATTAAAATAATAGAGCATAAAGGGAAGGTCACTATCACCTGTATATGACTGCAACCCTTCCTGATGTTACAGAGCTTGGGAGTGTTGAGGCATTGATCCAGGTCATTAAAATGTTTGCTGGAATCGTTTTAATGGTTTTCTAAAAGCTGAATTCTGCTATATATATATATATATATATATATATATATATATATATATATATATATATATATATATATATATATATTTCAAAAACATCTATGGGTTGGCAAAGTTGGCAAAGTGTTGGCAACATACGATACGATCTAGCATATGACTGCTTCATCAACATCAAGGCTCTTTTTTCTTCTTGGGGTTTTACTCCTGCTGTTCAGATTGGACTCATTTTGTTTAATTTGATTTCATGTTGTGAAAACAAGTCTCACATTTTATATTCATTTTACTCAGAAATCGTGAGGAAATGATGCAGTTATGGAGTGAAAATCTAAACATTTCTGGCTAAGCGTTTAAGCCTCTGCTGCTGTTAGAAATGAAACATATCTCCCTTCTTTAAACATGCGGTTTATTTGGCACTGACATCAGTCCGTCGCTAATGCATGCTAAGTAGATATTCACATTTTGATAATTACTGTTAATTATTTATCAATTGTCTCCAATTATTACTTTGAGCAACAGGTGTAGAGCATTCACTGCCACTGCTGTGGCCTTTGACTGTACAATGGAGCCATTAATACTAAACAGTCATTTACTCAAACATGTAGCAGCGACATGGCTTATTAATAACACAGTAACTGCTGCTGCCCTTGTTCTGATCAGTATTAGAGGCACATGAATTACATATAATATGACAATAATGGGAAAAAGGCCTTAAAGAATTAGCATTACGATTAATGCAAATACGGACAAGGAATTTTATTAGTCTTAAAAATCTCTTTGATTTTAGAGAGAATTGAGAACATACAGCAAACACCAGACACAGTTTGACCTTTTGCGTAACAATACAACCGGGCCTCAGGTCTGCATTTTGAGCAGAAGCTATAGTATTGAATATTTAATCGATGGTTCTCGGGCCTTTGTTGACGATGACAAGCGTCAGATCAAGTGTCCTTTTGTGGAAGATTTATTCCAGAAAGAATTGCACAGAGAAATCCAATTAAAATACAGCAAAATCTCTTTAGATTGAATTTGGGGAGTCAGACTGGTGCCCCCCTCCCACACTTCCCATATCTCAGACTTGCCAGATAACTCACAGATTTTCCAGACAAACTATCTATTCTGCGTATCCTCCCTGAAGTTCAAACAGCAGACTCTCAAACCAGCTGTAGGAGTTCTGCCTTTCCAACCTACATAATCATGTTAAAACTAGACAAATTTATTGGGTGACAGTGAGGCTGGAATGATGCAGGGGTGGGGGGTGGGGAGGGGGCTAAGAAATATGCACCTAATGCGTTTTAAGTACTATCATAAATTAGTTAACATATATTTCATGGTGGGAACATGTATTTCTCTTCTCCTCCCGCGTCGTCAGTGCGAGCAGAGTTTATTTAAAGAGAAAGGCATTCTGGGAGCAGAAAGTGCTGCGGCCACACTGATTATATAAAAGTTAAGCTTCATGGCTCATGATGTCGACATGGCGCTAACGCTATTGATACCATTCAGTTCAGATGTCGATGGTGTGACAGGCTTAAATTCGTCATACTTCTGTATTCAGCAGCCTGATTTAAAACCTCTGAACTGCTTCAATCAACTTTTCAGAGCAGCGATTATTAAGTATTGCACATGGTCAATATGGACGCTGTGACGATGCATTATGATCATGTGATGTTTTATGGCTCTCAGTGGAAAAGTGGCAGTTGATGACATGCTTTAGAGCAGCAATGAGATCAGTGATGTCGATCAGCTCGGGGACATTTTACACACCCTCATCTTTTCATTACTTTATGTTGGTTACATGTATGTAAACCCACCGGCTACTTTCTGGAGAAAATTAAAGTGTTTTGTGAGATTAGAAATGAAAGCAAATGACAACAGTGAACCTCACAAGTACATAATTATTTCCCAAAGCACATCCACACCCCAAGGTTATCAATACGTTATTGAGTAGCATTTATGCAATAAAATGAGAGGACACTGTCACATGCTTTTTATTAATTGCTGTGTCTTAGTTTGAGATATGGAATTTGACCCGATGCTTAAGAATCGTAGAGACATTTCTCGCCATTTCCCCCGTGAGTTTTGGATATTTTGATCTGGTGCCTTGTAATTTAATTATTAGTTTCCCACTAGGAAACGAGAATAACAAGGGTAGCGGAAATGCAAATAAGGAATACTTATAAAGAAATGAGATTGTAACAGAAGAAGGGTTTTGTGATTATACTAACCTCATAAAATGCAGACTCATGACGGGATCACACTGGAGTCTATGTGCTGCTGCTGCTGGAGAAAAGGACAATCTGACCATCCTGGTGGTGATGAAGGGTGGAGTTTAAAAACACTTTAATTAAAGAGCAGCATTCAACGCCGAATACACTGCAGAACCCAGGAAGAAATTCAATCGGTTGCATGTGTATGAAGGCCTTTGACACTGTGAAAGCAGCAAAGTATTGATTCTCCGCAGTGATGAATAAAGTTTTAGATGCAGGCGTGTGAATAAAACACATTGCCAGTGGTCATTAACTTAATTCAAATTTGCAAAACGACACACATGGCCTTGTCAAACTCTGCAAACTTGAGTTGCATCGCATTAATACAACCAGCCAATCATTGACTAACTCTAAACCAAATATGTGTCATTTCAAGTTCAAATGAGTTCTAGTTTTTGCCAATGATTTGAATTCCAATTCCTGTTTGGAGGTACCAGTAAAGACCTTTTTGGTGTACAGTCCCAGCACCTATAAGTCAGTGTGCTTGGATGATATTCATTCACCGATAAATTCCTGCAAACTGCTGCTTGCTTATTTCTAATATCTAGTATTTTTATATCTAGTAATCTACGTGCCCTTTCTAAAAGGTCAATCGGTTGCTTCCTGTCTGGAGGGGTGTGGTAGGATCTCGATACAATAGAGTTTCAAAGTTCAGGTTTGCATCAGGGTGGTAGAGTGATTAGGCAGACCTCCCTTCAACTGAAAGCCGCCTTGAGCAGGACGAGGCCCATGAGCTCTGCTGTGTGGCAGACAAAGCTTTGACCTTCTTATGGAAGCAGGCAAGTAAAAAGAAGAATTTCTCCTACAGATCAGTGTGACACACACACACACACACACAAAATACAACGTAAGGTGCTCATTATCAGTGCTCACCTGATCCCAAACACCAAAGACAGTCAGACCGAACATGAATTCACTCAGGAAAAACAAGAAGGGATGGCAAGAATCCTCTGAGCTTTCTTCCATAACTCTGATTCACAAAGACTTTAAAAGATCAGTCTGACATTAGCAAAATACCAAACTAGCACAGGAGGCAATTATTGATATGACAATTTTAGTAGTTATGAATATATTAGTAGACAACCCATGAGAATATTGCTCTATATCTACTTGACTAAATTAGATTTGCCTTGTTGAGAGCGACATAGACTTCTAATCTACTTCTAGTTTTTCTTTATTCAGCTGTTGTGTGCAAATTCAGGTTTAACCCATATGTGTACTCCCATATAGAATATGAAAAGATCCACAGACATGTCTACACACTGCTATCACAGGAAAGACTAGCAGCATGTGTATAAAGTCTTATTAATTAACACAGTGAAAGTAAGGGGTGTGATTTATGCGTCATCTGGCTGGAGAGGTTAAAGTATCTGAATAGTCATTCTCTACAATCAAATTGATTGTTGCTTCTACAGCAAACAGTACAGTCTAAACACATCAGATAACTTTGTTTACTTAATTAGTTTGTTTTGCATGTTGGTTCTTAATACCTCATTTCCATCTTGTTATTGTGTCTGTATGCAGGAGCTCTGCCGTCTCACACGGTGGCCTGCTCAATGTTTGCTGTTGTCTTTGATTGAGATTACAAATGCACTGTGGGAGCTCAGCCCAATTTGAGAGTTGGATTAAGTTCCCCCTGTACAGCAGCCGAAGAATATCCAACTTGCAGCTGTGTGTGAGTGATAGACAGAAGTCGTCTTTCAGGGGATTGGTATCATCACTCTGCCGGGTGATAGACAGCGAAGGGTTCAGGAAAGGTTAGAAGAAAGTTCTGTTGCCGACTCTCAGATGTACCCCGATGATGTGTGTCAACGCTTACAGATTCATGTCCTTTTGTTTGTGGAAGATGTGTCAGCCGAAGCTTCCATCACAGCCACCAGTGGACGGTCAAATGGAAAGGCTCAAGAGGAATGAATTAACAAGCCACTCTTAACTATGTAAACGAGGTTTATTTCTATCTCTAGCAGCCAGTGTGGACTCCTGTCAATTATGAATCCAGAACTGCATCCCAGTGGTTGCGGTTTCTATGTCTTTATATCTACCGTGGCTCCTTATTATACCGTCCACTGGTATGTGAATGAGAGTTTCTTTGGTTTGTGTTTACGTCTGGGCGGGGACGACAGTGTTTACCACAAGAACGAAGTGTCTCTGGTCCTGTGAGGGATGGACTGAGGAATAAGCACATAACTGGCCAGAGGCTGTAAAGTGATTGTTAAAGATTCAGTTGGATTTAAGGTTATCCTCTGTTCATGGATCTTGGCATATCCAATCCTCACTGCAAGCTCAGTTTGATTCAGTGGACTATATAGACTGAGGTGCATGTGCCTTGGACACACATACATACAAGTGCTATGTTTAGCGTATTTAAACACCCATATATCACTGTTAAAATGAATAACAGTACCTCTGTATAACTGTCCATAACAAATGAGAACATGAGTATTCCTCACTCCAGTGGTATTGTTATTGCTGTTTCTCCAAATTAAGATCACTTCCCATGAACCACATTGCTTCGTGTTGCAAAGAAAATATTGCTACTTGCTGCCGCTCCTTTTTCTTGAGTTTTGCTCTGGGCGTGTTTGTTTTAAAGATCAAGAGGAGGGAGACCAGCTAATATATGCTATCAAATTAAGAAATAAACAATTTTTGCTAGAAAAACAATACTTTCCGCCTGTTTAAAGAGACTATCTTTGTGTTGTAAAAAGACAGGATTATGTTTTTCTTTAATAGTGATTGATGTATATGTCCTGCCGATGCCATTTCCATTCAACACAGAAGCTTAAAGCACTTATCATAATTTTTACCATTTAAAAGTTGACATTTAAGTCAGTTTACAATAACTTGTAGAGACAATGGCATCACCATGCTTAATCCTGCCTGCAAAGTTCTGATTAGTTGATGTAAAACGTTCAATCACAACACGCAATATATTAAAACTGCTTAAAAATGATCAGAGATGAGGGTGATGAATCAGGTAAGGTCATAACATTTGATACAAAACGGCTCTGAGACCATCTGTCCCTGTTTTCTCTCTGTATTATGCCTCACACACACCACCATTAATACTGACCTAATCATCACCCGACACAAATGTGTCCTGCACTGCATGGCCCATTATCAGGCATCAAAAAATACAAAATTAAAAAGGAAGTCATCGAGCCAAAAGGGCAGACTCTAATAATAAAAAGGCCAGCCACTTCAGGAGACTGATAATCTCTAATCTCCTCTCTGAAAAACACGAGATCGACCCGCTTTATTATCTCCCCTTTCACCTTCCATGACGTATGGGATATACTGTCCTCCTGCCGTTGTGATGAGGTTTTCTACAGGTAGACGCCTTTGTGTTTGTTGTTGTTGATGATGGGATCAGCTGTTGAAAGATGCTGATTTTCTTGGAAGTTTCTCTGAGAAACACAGATCTCCAAAATGTGTTTATGACAGACCCACTTGAATGGGTTTTATTGTGTTGTATCTCCCATATCTGCTTTTAAGAGTGCTAGTAGAAATTGAATCCAGATTATCTGTCCACTCGTTGTGCAAACATATAACTGGAGAATGGTATTTTAGAGGGATAGATGGAGATAACCACTCGACCCTTGAGTCAAGGAGCTCTCTAAGGTGCCTGGAGGGGAAGTGCCGACTGACTCCATTTCAGCAAGTTTATCTAAACCACTTGCTGCCAAAAATGCCTCTTGGGTCATTTAGCCACTGTCAACAATTCAGATGAGGCTGCTGGCCCATGAAGGATAACACAACGGCAGCTCCTCAGACACTCAGCATGCTAGAAAAGCTCTAAAGGAAACCTATTATGCTCATTTCCAGCTGATATGTTTATTTTGGGGCTTCACTGAACTAGCTTTGACTGATACACAGTTCAAAAACCTCCGTATTGACCTTATCCTGGTCCTTTATGCAGCCCCTCAGTTCAGCCTCTGTCTGAAACAGGCCGTCTCTTTAAGACCCGCCTCCTGATGAGCTCTCTCTGTTCTGATTGGTCATCTTTAGGAAGCTTACTAAGGGGCAGCATGTGTCAGATTCATGTTAAGTTACTGTTGATGAAAATCCAATAATTCCTGCTTTTGTTTCATAATAAAAGCTTGTAAATGAATAAATAATGGAAGACTTTTATTTTGAAGAATTTGCAGGAAAAGTTAATTAATTTGTTAGTGGCACTAAAATCAGAGATATTAAGAGGACTCAGTTCAGCAGATCAGTTAGAAATAATTCAAGGATGAGGAGCTGCAGGGAGATGCAGACGACCAGCACACCTCTAACAGGTAAACAACTTACAACAAAACAATAGAAAAACACCATCATTTTCCTGCAGAAGATGATGATGTAAAGAAATCTGTCATGAGTTGACATCAGCTCGGGCTAAAAGTAGAAAAAGGTTGGAAACCTTGTGTTTACACGTTTGCCTCATTATTTTACACTTTGGCCACGTTTAATGTGAACATCAGACACTATGACAGAAAATAAGGAAAAGCATAACAGGTCCCCTTTAAGTCGAAAGCTTTTCCAGTTTATCTATCATGCTCTTTATAAGAAGACTATGGTAAGCTATTGAAGCTCCACTAATGAATTTTCCTTTGTACGAACAAAAAAGATCAAATGACTACATGCAATGTGAAATATTTAACTCATAGTGACAAACCCACAGAGAATTATCACCAACTCTGCAGGTCCAATAAGAAGCTTCTGCCAGCTCAATGATTTAGTTGTGTAGCCTGCGACGTGTCATTAAGCTGCACCAGCCAGCTGTTTTCATCAGAAAGTCCTCCGTATGCTACCTGCTCAGAAGACAAACTCAACCATGAGTTGAACATTCAGCAGCTAAAACACTGAACGGGTTTTTTTCTCAACAGTTGGTGGAGATCAACATGAATTAATACAGTTTCTAGGAATCCAAATTATTATACAATATAATGAAAACATCCATTAATCTGTCTTGGAGTTATGAGCTAAAGGCTAAATTAGGGTCTTAGATAAAGGGTCTAAGATTGCTGTGTCATTGTTCAAACTTTGGCCCACAGTTCAAAAGCTATTTTTTTTCTCTGGACCCCCTTGAGTTTTAATCTCCCTGGCTATGATATGACATCATTTTACAATTTAATATGAATGATTACAAATTAATACTAAATGATTCTGTAAATCACTACAGATATTGCAGCTTTTGAGGGGGCTTTCATGGTAAATAAAGGGTGAAAATCTGTGCGTATGAACTGCATCACAAGCCTGGTTATCTATCTGTATATTATTTATTGCAAGACTGGCAGTCTTGTATCCAAGACACCAGATAACCTGGTATAAGGAACACAGCTTGGAGCCCTAAGCAATGGAAACACTTTGCAAAATCAGATACAGCACAGGGAGCACATACTCTTTCCCAATAATGTTCCCGTGCACCGGTTACATTTGGGATTCATTCAAACTTCTACCACAGCTGCAAACAGCAGATCTACTGTAATCAAAGTGAAGTCATGATTCAGTAAAACCTAAATAGATTCTGTTCAGAAAGGCTTAAGTCTCAGTTACACACACTGATGATATTTCTTCTGAAGTGCAGAAATATTCTTTATGTAAAAGAAACAAGACCTTAATATAGTTTAGATGATCTAAGCTGACTGCTGCTGTACTTGATGTATTAGGCTCTTTTCCATTAGTATGCCAGTGAGTGTTCTGTAGCTCTGCAGTGATTATCGGCTTGGTGAGACGCAGGGCCAGACCTCAGGGTCAAACAAAGAAAGAGGATGGGGCCAGCGGTTTAGTCCTTTTGGCCTCATTAGTTAATTAGAGTGCAGACTAGCAATTTCACTCACTGGCCTTTGTGTAAGCATGCAGCGAGAATATGTGAGCGATATTGGAACCAAACTAAAAACTTGGATGATGCAGATTGACTCTCAATCACTGCCTCAGTAGATATGTTTAGTTGTCAAGATCATTTTACATACAAACTTGAATTTGAGTTTGAAATGTCAATACTCAAACACTTCCCTTTTCTTACAGACAGTGAGTGCTTCACTAGTGTTATTTTTGGCCAAAGAAACGAATCACAATCAGCTAATGTTGGTCATGTTTTAAGATGAATCAGTTTTAAATTAGACTGAACCATTGTTTGGTCCAATCAGACCAAGCGTATACACTGTAATGACAACAAATTAGCTTATTTGGTACATCATGTCTTGCTAAAATACATGAAAAGCTTAAAATATGCTCAGTCTGGTACTTGATTTGCTCCAAAATGGGCTGAGGTTCACCTGGATAGCAGGAAATGGTTCAGTGGTTCAAGCTATTGCGCTAGTCAGTGACATATAAAGATTGTGTTATTTTACTTAGTTATCATGTCAACCCCAATTTTTGTTGCATAGTATATATGATGACAATTTCTTTTAGGAATACACATCCAGTGTATTTGCATTATGTGATTATTTCCATATAGCAGTTTTCATTTTCATTATTTACACCAACAGATCCCTCTGACTCCAACAGATTACCTTGATGTTATCCTTTAAAACTTGTCAATTTTCTGTTTCTTTTCCCCTTCAGTTTTCAAGGATACGTTTGAAAACAACATCAAGTGTCTCTAACATTACTATCTCCACCAGTTTTATGGTGCTTTGGCACTTATTTGGTGATTTGTATCCACTTTTCGGTTGCTTCTAAAGCTAGAGTCTTGTGATAATGTTCTTGGTGTAAACTCTTTCAAGGATTTTTTTGTGGGGGTTTTTTGGTAAAGTTTTCTGTTCTGCGGTTTAGAGCCAACACCTTGATTTAACTCTGGACAAAAGCATTAGTATACAACCATGTCTAAAGCATTTTAAAAGCCATTAGTGATACCTGATGCAGAGAAGTAAGTGCTGAAAGTGGAAGGACAAAAAGGCACTCTACCTCGTGCCTTACTTTTTTATTTTTGGAAGTAGGATTATCATTGTAGTTTAAAATGAGACATAATGAGTTGCTGCTGACAACAGGCCAGAATAGTCAGGCTGGTTCTTACTCATACAAACCAAACTCTTACAAGTACAGGTCTTTGGGCATATTGTATATTGTTTGGGGTAAATAATAATAAAAGGAATTAGCAACTGTATGAAAATATAAAATGAACAGTAATTTCATTATATATTTCATTATAAAGAACACTTGAAGTAATGTAATTTGTCAAATGTGATTATTGTTTGTGTTTATAAAAAAGGAAGTAATAATTTCCACCCACCCTCCATCTAAAATGTATTATTTTCTTCTTTTTTTTCCCAAATTATAACCTGGCCTCAGTTGTATTGCTGCTAATTATAATGCATCTGGGGATTTGACCTTGTGACTGAAAGACCCTGCAGGAACTTAATTGGTAGGAGACGAGTCATATTCAGGTCAGACCTGGTTCAGATTACTTTGAAATACATTTCTTGAACTGCTTTAGCTGAGACGTGTTCAGGGTAGGATCTGTGAAAGACCACCACCGGTCTGCTATAACCTAAAACAACAAAGTACAGTATAACAACTTCGTAATACTGTGTTGGCTCCTCTAGCTGGCTCCTCTCAACCAACATTTTGGTCTATGATATGGTACACTAAAGGATATTCATGGTCCTGAAAGGATGGATCATATAGAAGCTGGTGAACCTTCGAATATCTTCTGCAGCAACAGACCAAATATTCACTTATACAAACGATATACAACGGTTCAGCCTGAAATTTACTGAGAGCATTCATGCTCATCAGAGGATGAACCATTTCTATTCTGGATACTGGCTAGAAGAGGTTTCCTCATTAACGTCAAGCCAAAATGTCAACTCTTAACATACAATGTGTCCTGTTGTATTGTGCAGATGGGCCTTGTGTCATATGCTTAGCACAATCTTGCTTCTCAGAGGATGAACCTTTTTGTTTTGAATGATCCTTTCCCTGAGCATCTCTTTCTCTTTCTCTTTAACTTGTCTTTTATAATCTTTAGTCATTGCTCTTCTTAACCTGACTAGTTTTACATGACCAGATTTCATTCTGGAGCTTTTTTTTCTCCTCTGCTCCCCTTTTCAGCCTTTCAGCCTTTTCTGTTAAATTCTCTCCAGGTTTAGTAATTAGACGCTGTCAGAATGAGAAGACTCAAATTAGTCAGAGTAAAAAGGGGCTTTCCATTGTTTGGCTTCCATTTAATATCCAAATATTAATGATAACAGAAGAAGAGCAGCTCTTGGAAATGTATCAACGGAGATGTTTGGACATGATGAGGTGAGACAACAGAGGAGCGCAAGTATGACGCTTTGGGAAGTCGCTTATGTCACAAAATTGGTCTCAAATATGTTACTTACTGAAGTTGGTGGAAAAATGCCCTTCCTGCAAGACACATTTGTGTTCGTCCATATGCACTCCTCTCCGTTTGCAATGTGCTTGGATGACAACTGAAGTGGTGGCGGGTTGAGGGAATGATGGCAACAACTGTAATCCTGACAAAGCTGTGGTGGCGAATGACTGAAAGATGTGAAGAGAAGGAGCTTAGTAGCTGACACGTCTATGTCAATTTGATTAGGGCCCAACACCCACACACAGCAGCACATGGAAAAGGCTGCTTAGCGCTCTGTGTATCATCTCAAAGTACAGCAGGTTAATGATAAGTGGTGGAGACAGTTTGGCTAATTTATCTGGCTTGGAAACATAATGCTTAGCATCAGCTCTGCTAGGAGGCCAAATATAACAGCTATTCACTATTTGCTGTTCACCTGCAAATTTATTTCCATTTGAAGTGAGGATGAGCACTTCCCACGGGTAACACACTACTACTGATACTACACTGTTAATAGTACTAATGCTACTGCTGCTGCAGCTCTGTTGCATGTGGCGGCTGTTTTGCTTACGTTTCTTTTTCCTCCACTTGTCCCCTTAGAGGTAAGGGGTTTGTCTACTGAATGGTTGGATGAGTATGAGAATGACTCATACTGTCTGCTATGGCCTACTATAATATGAAGGGAACCAATAATAACAAACCACAAGCCGTTAGTGTAGAAATCAAACTGAGGTAGTGTGAGGTTTTTCTGTCGATTGACTGGCAAGTCGAAGAAAAAGTGTTTAGAAAGAAGCTTCAGAGCGTACGGGGAGCCAGTAAGAGAGGGCACGATGGGAGTGATGTGTTTACACAGCACTGTAAATGCTGTACTGGATGTTTTGGAAATGCCTGCCAGAAATCGCACTGACGTTGGTGTAGGAGCTTCTTCAAGACTGCAAGACTTAGAGACGGGTGGGGAACCATTGTTTGTCTGTGAAGTCCGTTGAGACATTCGATATCTTGTAATATGTGAGCTTGACTTGACTCAACTGACATAGCTTTGAGCTGGTAGAAGGAGGCTTTGCAGAGGGACTTAATGTGTTCAGATGAGGTCACATGGTGATCGGCCCTGGATTTAAACTGTGTCTAGTAAAGTGATATTTTTGTGAGATGTATTTTAATAGTGTTACAGCACCGTAGAGGTTAGAGGTTTGGAGTGGAAGGTTGCTTGTTTAAATCCCTAACTTCACTTTTGAAATGTGCAGAGGTGAGATGTGAATTTTCCCACAAACGTTGGCACTGCAGCCTAAATGTCAAACGTCCACTCAGAAAGTTGTGACATAATCATCCAGGTTTTAACTCCTTTATTTCAAACATGTATGAAATCAGGGCAGCCCTGATGAGTCTGTGAACAGTGCTGGAGGTTTAAGATTGGATCTGTAAACCCCTCCCATTACCTGATAATCTGGGCCCAACGTTGATAGCGACCAAGGTCCCAGAGCAGATTTCTCCTCCTAATGTCAGGATGGGTGAATCAGGGATAAATCGCCCCAAAACCACCGTCGTCTAAGCCTGGCTTCAGTGCTCAAATTCATCTCCAGAAACAACCTCATACTAAACCCTCTCTGATCACAACAAGAGCTCTCCAAACAATCTTAAATAGTGTAATTTAGCCATGCAAAATATGTCCCTCCATGTGCATGGGATTGTGAATTTGCACATCTAAAAGACATCCAAATATGGCTGTATTTGTGCAGCAGTTACAGTCATTTAATGAGGGTTTCAAACAAAATCTCTCCCCAGAATGTCAATTAGAATGTGCTTCAAAGGGTCTGGCATAAATGACATTTTAAATAGCAACTGTGGATAGTTACAGGAACTGTTATGACTCAGTTTAACACATGCCACAATACCACCACCAAGTTTCGGGGTGTGTCACATGCCATGACTCTTTCTATTACTCTTTTGCTTCTTCCAATTTTGTTCTAAAACCATAACAATATATTCATATTAATCAGTCTAGCATCAATTTAACATCGAAATCGTTTCATCTCCAAAAATAATTCCTCCATTACCTCGTCCTTGCTGCTTGTGAAAATGAGTTTTCCGTTTGACAGCACTGAGAGGATAGCAGCAAGCGGCTGCTGTGTGCTAGGATCTCGTCCTCATTTCTACCGTCTTGACCTTTTTTCAGGCCACTGGGTTTAAAAAGCAAAAAACACTTAACAATCAAATTCACATACATGACGAGAAAAGTGAAGCTCCGACACAAACCATCTGCATCTCATCTTGCTGCATCTCCACGGACAGTTGCTTCCTAAGCTTACGTGCTGGTGATGTATGCGTCTCAGTGTGGCCCTACACGGTGCTGTCTGCCCCTGCATACTGTGTGCTTGCTCTGACATGACTTGCATGTTAAACACCAACAGCTGACTGTTGTAGCCTCCTTGTAATAGAGCCAGTCACCACCGGCTGCCAGGCTCCAATTAGGCATGCAAACGTCCTGATCCAAGACAGGAAAGAAGCTGCCTTAAACTTCAGGTTTTCATCAGCACACAGAAACAATTCATTTTTGTTTGTTTGCTTCACAAACTCACATTATCTAAAAAGAAAGTAACGATGGCCACATGATTTTAAAAAGGTCTGTGGTTAAGATGCTAGTACATAAGTCCATGACTCTCTCGCTAGCTAACAGAGTAGCCTTGAATATTTTCCTAACTTAATTATTATTTTCAATAATCAATCATCTTGGCAAGCTATTAACTAGGTAAACATAGTATACGTGTGTGTGTACAGATGGATGTGCATGTAATTAATGCTTTGAGCTATAATAAAAGACCCCACCTCTCTGTTTATTAGAGGATGATGATGCAGTTTTGATCCCACTGCTTTAAATGTTTATGAAAAGTCTTTCAATAACTAAAAATAAATAAACTGCACAGTTGCATTGTTCAGTGTTTCATATTAATATGAAAAAAATATCTTTATATACTGGAGGAAACTTAATTTCTGTATATATGTGCTATATTTATATATGTACGTTTTTAGGAGGGAGATATTAGTGCGCAGACAGCAGCACCTGTGAGGAGGAACTGCCGGTAAACACTGTGGGATACCTTCCTCCATGTGGATGCATGCAGTGAATAACTTCCTGTGGCCTCTAATTGCCTCTGTGGATGGTTGCAGGGAACAACCTGTCTGTTTTTTTTCCAGAAGAAACTGTCACCTCTGGTTATGCTGCTGCGCTGCCCTCAAAAACTGGAAACACAAAGGACATCACACTGAAAGCCTCCATGAAGAGACGGCAGAGTGCAGTTTTATTTAGACAGACAGACGTTTGAGTAGAAGGAGTGAACTAGATGACTTTCTACAGTTTGCATACAGCATATTGAGCTATGGTATCCAATTCAAATGAAAAGAGAATAGAGTAACAACTGGGGCTAAAATATAGGCTGAAGTCACAAAGCAGACATTGCTGCAGGTCACAGACGTACAGACAGAGACAGATTCTCTCAGGGACATTTGGTCTGTCTTGACAGGACGCTGCCACACATAATACCCTCGCCCAGGGCTAACGCTAACTACACTCGTATTATTTGCAAGCCACAGACCACTTTTCTGTAAGACTAAGGGTACCGTATCATGTTTTGCATAAATCAAATTTAATAAAAAATGAAATGCATATGACAACGAGGGATGTAATGTTTCTGTTTGCTGAGAAAGAGGCACATGTTTGTCTCTGAAGTTTTTCTTTTTCCACGCACCTAAAAGATATCTTCACCTCTGTGAAAACATGCTATGAATGATAACGTAGAATGAGTGCTGTGACTATAGGTGTCTAAGCGCTGGAATAATGAGTAAAGAAGGACTCTCGAGAGCAGACAGAGAGGTTTATGAGTCTTTAAAGAGGGCTGAAAGTGAGGGACCAGCTTAGTGGAAAGATATTAGATTGGTGTCATGAGTGAGTACGTCAGGGCACAGATAACTTCATCCTTTATCTAAGCTCTCTCCTCACCATGCCAAGTATTTCTTTCTATCCGCCCTGTTAATCTACCCTTACACTCCCCAAATCTCTTTTGCTTCTGGGTTTCTACGTTTACCTTTTCATTCACGTAGTCTGGGTCAGGTCGGTCTTAATTTCAGTACTTTGATGAAAACTTTAAAGGATACTCATACTTGTGGTTTGGCAGGTTTTAGTATATTTACAACACATTGCATATAATTTCCATTACTGAGCATGTAATGAAAAAAAAAACATTAGACTTGAATAAGCATCAGTCAATAGTATCATAATCAACTCCTAAAACTCAATCGATTTATGGTAGATGTACTCTAAAATAAATTTCATCTCATTCTTTTTTTTTTAAGTGTAATCTGTTGATCCGTACAGAAATTGCTTCAGATCTCGGTCTTCATTCAACCCTCAGGCTTAAACGGCCCGATGTGAAAATTCACAATGCTTCGCTTTTAAGAAGCAGCTTCTCAAAATCGCCCCCTCTGTTTGATAAAAATACCTCTTTAATTCTTATGTATTTAAGGAAAGAGACTGAATAATATATAAAATATGTTAGTGAATACTATGTTTCATCACATAATATAGCCTGTATATGTTCTGCTCTTCCATAGGGACATGTTAACAGATGGATCTCACTCTCAGTACTTCTGCCACTTGAACCGTCTGACCTGAAACAAGTTGGTTGTGTTGTACTGAGCGCACGCTTCACATTTACTGGAGTAAATCAGCTTTGACATGGATGGGACTTATTCTCAAATAAATATATAATATACATATTATTTTGAATTTTACTCAGTTGTAGTTTGAATAATGAATGTGCTTTTACATTTATCCAAACAGCTATAACCTACAGCTAGCTATTTCCTAGAGTCGTATCTAAAGTATCCTTGATGCGAGTGTTATTTTAACCTGTACATGAGCAGAGACGTAAGCCTGTAAAATAAAGTAATTAAACCGACTTTTCTTCGTGTTATTACTCTGAATATGCTCTCAGCAGATACAGAGTCACACTTGCGTGACACATGAAACTCAGCAGTCACTTCATCGAGTGGCCGTTTAGAGACACAGACTGAGAAAATGACTCTGGGAATAGCTATCTTTCCCACAGCGCCTGAACTCCTTTTTGTTGTCTTTAGTGTTGCAGATATGATCACTTGTTCTTTGTCCAGTTGTTTTAGTTTTTGGAGTCGTAGTTACAGTTTGCAGCATGATATCTGTGATCTTACAAGATGAGGGAAGGAAATGGATATGTTGTTTTCTTTGTATCTACCTCCAGCCTGTGAAAGCAGAACATACTGTGGGTAGTGGGTTTCTGTGTCTCTGGAGCCTGCATGTTAACCTGCTGGAGCAGAGCCAGGCCTTTCATGTGGCCACGGCAGTGTTTAACTGCAAATCAATATTTGTTTGACTTCTTCACTAGCTGAATCATAAGGGAGGTATTATTGTTGCCTTGAATAGTTCACTGAAATCAATATTTTAAACTATCTTTGACCAGGCTGTTCAAATGATTAACTAATGTTAAGGTAACAACACTCGAAAACCTCCTAGAAATGAATGCAGCATATGTGATGGAGCCATAATCTACACACACACAAACACTTAGTTAAATAAAATGAACATTTGTTGGTTTCTAAACACAGAAGCATGTTGTGTATATATCTGTAAGCACGGACGCCCAAGAACAATGGAGACCACCGCTGTGACTGTTTTCTTTGTTTCTGTAGCTATGAGATTGTTGCATTATAAAACGCCACCGTATCATTGTGCTGTAATTACACTTGGCTACCTGTCTTTGAATGCAACGTCCCTGCAAACCATTCCCATGAGTCTCCTGGTGAGATTTGGGCTGAGACTGACTGACTCATTTGTGTGAAGTGGCGACATGCTGAAGGCTCAGCGGGATTTCTCTGTCATGCTCCGGATCACGATTCAGTGGCGTTTCTGCTTCGCGGTCTTTGCTACTCCAACATGCTGCACATCACTGAAGATAGAAGTCTTAAATAAACCATGTCACATTTTAAAAAACCATCACATCCACCGTCACACGTGCAAGTTATGATTTCCTGATTAAGCCTTTTAAAAACAATTACACACGTTAGAACCTGTTATTGAATATGCAGGAGTTTGAATTTGAATATCTTAGCAGGCAGGAAGGAACAAACACCAGGTGTTTCTATGCACACTCTCAATGATCATCTGTGTCACTGTAGCTGATGCTGATGCTGAGAGATGAAGTGCATTAGAGACTGAGGAAAAGGATATTCTTTGATTTACAGCATTATGCCGTCTAAATCATCTGTCGAGAAAAGAGGATTGGGAAAAACAAGGTGGAGAGCTCAGTGGAATAACTTAGTCAGCTGTCTTTTATAGGTGAAACATACATCTTAAATATATGAACTTACCCAAACCAGTTAAAGATACATAGCATTCAAAAACCCACTTTTATTTTTTTTTTTTGATAGTTTGACAATTCACCACACAGTTGCTATACGTCTGCACTTTGTCTTTACCTTTTCCAGTCGATTTAATGCTGTCCTGAGGTGCCTGCAGCCTGCAACATGCTTCATTAGCAGCTCACACTTTGGAAATGTTGATACCAAAAGCTTCTATAGCTTCTTGCGATATGAGTGACTTACCAGGAGTGCTGCCGTTTCTGGTTTTATTTTTATAAGCAGCTGCATCAACAGGTGCAATTAACATTTAGTTAATCAGGATTGAATTTTAAGTGCACTCAAATTAGAAGGTAAAGGTAAAAAGAGAGAAAGTGTGACTGTGCTGAGCAGATAATGATCTGGAGCTCCCAGAAATGTAAAAAAATTAATAAGTCAAATAAATTTTCACACTTCCGAGTTATGTTCAAGAAGAAAGAAGACATTCAAAATGTGTTGGAAGAAAACAACTAAAAGTTTACACAGTTCACATTAAATACACATTATTGTTGTTTATTTAATATATCTTCTTCTAGTCGTGTTTAAAAGAGCTCAAGACTGCTGCAGGTTAAATGTCTCTAACTTGACAGGCCTGTTGAATGTAGAGCTATGAGAACGGACAGCGGAGATCAAACACCGTAAATGCTTTTAGACAGCAGAGGTTACAGCTACATGCAGGAAGAAGAGAAGAAGATGACGTTGAAACAAAGAGAAGAGAGAAGAAAGAGGGCGCAAACTGTTACAGTGACATATAATGTGATGATAGTGAATCAGAAAAACAAGGTAAAAGAGAACAGACATGCACACCACGTGGTTTTATTGGCACAAAACAGTTGTCACGTTCTTACATTGAGAAAACGCACCTCAACAAAAAAACACAGGTGAACCTACTAACAACCTCTCAGTTCAACAAAGTCCTTGTAGATCATTTAGAGACATAACCCATCTGCTCATGGAGATGTCGCACTCTAGCAAGCATAAAAATTTCATCCCGGGGTTGGATTCGCAGAGCATACGTCTGAAAAATGCTTCTTCTTTTTTTGCCCCACGTGTCACTGAACCAGAGACTCATCTATATTTTGTTCTATGTCTTCTTTTCTTTTCCCCAGGTGCCATCCAGGTGGAAATCATTCCGGCACAAGGAGAAATCAGCGTAGGAGAGTCCAAATTCTTCCGCTGCGATGGTAAGGAGAGATCTCAAATACAGCTTGATGCAAAATATCACCACGTGTAACAATACTGACAGCGAGTCTAAATAATGAGGCGAGTGCACAGCGTTCAAGGAAGTCAAGACAAAAGAGCAGACAGTAAATGATTCGAGAGTTTCCTGTAAGGAGGCTGGATGACGGTCAGGTAAGGAAGGAGAGCTGCAGGGACAGAGCTCTTAGACTTGTGGACAGTTTGTCTCAGATACAGATGGTTTGCTTTAGGTAGTTCAGCTGTCTGATATTACAGAACAATGTGTATGTACATGAATAAAATGATTCCAGTCAGGAAGTCATAATTACTCTGACTAAATGAAAGGTCTGGTTGCTATCCAGCCATGCAGAAAGCTTTGGTTTCATTTATACAGGTTACGATACGATTCCTTTTAAAACATGCCCCCATGACTCCACTCATTATTAGTTTGTTGGGTTTTTTTTAGGTTTATTTTCTACCAAACAAATTTATATGAAATCGTCTCTGCCTGTTGCTGATTTGAGACAAAACCCCCTCGAGTCAGGCCCGAATCGGCGCTTACCGTGACGTGTTGTCTCGTTTGAGACGCAGCTTGACCGTCAAATACGACAGTTCAAACATATTTGATTTTATCAGAGCAAAAAAAATAAAGACGCGCTTGTTATTGGAGCACCTCGGAGACGAATCTTATCCAGGAGTCATAAATATATATAACGAGAGCACAAACAAAGAGTGTGAAAGGAGGCAGGCATCACACACACACACACACACACCTTTTCATGTCTTTTTGAATATTTCATCCCTACGTCAACGTGAGACAACAAATGTCTCTTCTGGATTCTCTGATTATAAAACTCGTGGCTGTCTGCGTTAGCTTTAATGAGGAGATGCTGCTGTTGCTGTGTTTTTATCTGACTTTTTAGCACCGCAGGCAGATTTCCTTCCACCTGCTTTGTATCAGGTTGTAGGCAAGATAGATATTTCAAAACCTGAGAAGCAGTCTGCACGGGTAGTTAGTAGAAAACACATTTGTCTGGCCTCCTACTGACCTTCTGTTGCTGCACTGCAGAAAATGTTTTTGAGAGAATGAAGCCATGAAAGCAAAGCTCAGTATCTTTTAGCATGTGGCATATGGATGTTTGATGGGTTTTCTTCTCGTTTGTTCTACATGGCTTCAGTTGAAACGGATGTCAAAATGAACGTAGAGCTCTAAAGAGATGAGACGGCACTCTCGTCTTTATAAAGAATGAATGACATTTGATTTTTCTTTTAGAGAAACATGCCTCCTACGGAATAATTATATATCCTACTGAGCAAACAGGAATTATTCATGCCGCTCTTTTCATGTTTTAGTTTGAGTATTTAGTCTGATCTTAAAAGGACATTGATTGTAGGGATAACAATAACAGAGACAGAATATAATTTAACATATTAGGGATGTTGCAAAAATCATAATATGAATACATTATTTGGATATGACCAGATAATTTGCACTGAACAGATGTAAACAACCTCTAAATTGCTGCAGTAATTAGGAAAACATAGAGTTTTATACATCCGTCCACAGGGGATCTTTAACAAAGCAAGAAGCACAACTCAGCCAATTACAAAACTACAAAACAGGATTCTGTGTTTTCAAACCGCTGTAATATAATGTTTGGTATTTATATGGTTCTCCATAAATAATTCTTGTTTCTTTTTTTAGTGGTGGGAGATGCAAAAGACATCGACTGGTACGCCCCCAGCGGGGAGAAGATCCTCGTCGGCCAAGACATCTTCGCGAGCCGCAACGATGAATCCTCGTCGACCCTCACCATATACCACGCCAACGTGGACAGCGCTGGCATCTACAAGTGTGTGGCGAAGAATGGCGACAAGGAGGCCCAAGCTACGGTCCAAGTGAAGATCTTCCGTAAGTTCTGCTGGTTCTTGATAGAACAGTTCCTTCAAAGGTATCTCACACAGAGCTAAACTGCTAATGAGTATTAGTGTATGTATTAGTATCAGATTAATTACATAGGAATATAATTCTGTCTCCTAGAAATTCAGTTTGATTTGAGCCTTAATTTGAAATGAACATTATTGATTATGTTTTTATTTACATTATGAGAAAACATGGTTAAGGTACATTTTAGTCCATTTTCAGTAGTGTAGATGGAGCGAGGACACGACATGCTCTGTGCAGCGTTTCCTGCAATCAAACCCCATTTTTCCATTTGTATTATACAAAACGGTTGAGTCAGATTCAAATGGGAATGTAATGGATTATGTTCTCTGGCAACGTTTTCCCCAGTGGACATAATGTTTCCATTCAAACACATTTGGCAAAAAGCATTCAGAAGAATAGAAATGTTGGATGTCTTAACTACACCGAATGTCCCCAGAAATATTGGCATCTAAGAAAAAAGACAATTCAGACGCAATAAATAAATAAATAAATAAATAAACACCATCAACCTGAATCAAACATCATGCTACTTCTTGGTAATATTATCATTATTAACATGTACTCAGATATTCCCAGGTATGTTTTGATCTTAACAAACTTTCTACAACATCCATGATTACATAGATAGATATACTTTATTAATCCCAAACTGGGAAATTACATAACTGAACCAATAAAATTAGCTAAAAATAATCATTTATCCAACCGCATGGTGCCTCATTACACTGACGATCAACTGTATGCTTGTTTTTAATGCAATGTAAATATGCCACAGGTGTGTTTTCACCTTTAATACGTTGAGTCTGGAAGTTAAGATATTTTAAACATGTGTAATATGGATGTTTGTCACATCTCCTTGCAGAAAAGATCACCTTCCAGAACGCTCCCAATCCTCAGGAGTTCAACGAGGGTGATGATGCTGACATAATCTGTGACGTGGTCAGTTCACCACCACCCACCATCATTTGGAAACATAAGAGCTCCAAGATTCAGGTCGCCAAAGACGGTGAGCCGGTCCAAATAAAAATGTTATAATGCCTGAGCTGCTCACTCACCTCCATCCCGCCGTCCCATCCCATCTTCCTGTTGTTATGCCAATTCATGTTTTCCAATCAATTTGCTACACTCGTCCTCATCTTTTCTCCTCCTGCCCATCACCGATGAACAAAGCTATGCATTTTCAGCTAGGAAGGCGTTTTAGACCCCATAGATGATGCATGAACATGAAAATTATATTTCTTTGGCCCATCAAGATGTGGTTATTGTCGCTAGAAAATATGTCTGAGGAGAGATTGGAGTTTAAATTCCCCAAATAGCGAGAGAAGTATGCTAGAGGCAGAAATAATTTGAACTGAGGAGAAAAAGGGAAGCATAAAGAATGAACAGAAAAGTAAAGTATTATCCTGATTAGCTGTAGTTCACCCAATTAACGGATACAGAAGTCATTTTATTTATATTTTTACCACATTTCCCTTGACGGCATATTGTTTTAAGTTTTATTTTAAACACACGTAGAAATAGAAATGATGGTTTTCGGAGCATGTATGTTCCTTACAGTTCACAGCTGGTTGTAGCTGCATTTAAATTGCACTGAGTATACGTCATACTCACTGCCTTAAGGCTTGAAAGGAGCTTCTGAAAAGTTTGTTTCTTGCTTATTCATGCAGGACGGAAGCAGCGATCAGCTTTGATTAGCTTCCATTAGCAGCAGTCACAATGGATTCCAATGGTGGCTCATAATCACAGCAGGAAAAAAACAAAACAACAAAAGGTCCATGGAAACTTCTCAAACTACTACTGTTGATGCGTACATTCACTACGCTCCAAACAAGCATTGCTTTGGAGCAGAAGTAAGGTATTGTTTCCAACGATGAACGCTCAGATCAACAGAAGTGAGAAGTGCTGCAGCAGCGAGCTGAGACGTTTCTTTGTTGCTGTCATGAGAATCTATTGTAACTGCTGGAAACGCTGCAGTCCTCAGCATTGGCCCCTTCTGCCAATAAGACCAGAGCATAAATGGAAATTTCGTGATCGGCCTCATTGCTTCTTCGGGCAGACGAAGCTACTTTCTTTGGATGCTTGTTGACAACATTGAACTGAAACTTGTGCTTCTGAGTCTGCTGCGTGAGAACTGAGGCTGGGTTTTGTTTTCCTCTTGGACTGGGCCATTTTAACCTTATAGTGACCCGTCCTTGGTGACTGCCAGAGCATGGAGTCACCACAGTGTTGTGCTAAGCCCGCCTTTATTCTTGGACTCGCTTCAAGGAATGTGTTTTTCACTGGAAAAAACCACTAATTGTAACCGATACTGAAAACTGAAAACTGCTTATGTAATTTTCCTCACAGCAGTCGAACCGAATGCTGCATGTTTCATTGTCAAATCTCCCATCAGGATGTTTTCATTGTAATATGTGTCAATGTAACATCAACAGTGTCTTTTTCTACTTTCTTTCACTAAGACCTTAAAAGACGTTCTGACTTTGCTTTTTTGTAAGTTTTGAACATTTCAGTTTGCAATTTGTACTTAGGACAGAAAACAAGCATTATTGTTGGAATCAGTCGTTTATCAATAAATTACATTAGTTAAAGTAGAAACGTCATAATGTTCAAATATTACACTATAAATAAAACTCATAACTCTATTAGCAGATAAATATACTTGAGTATCAAAAAGTAAAAGTACTCATTATGCATAATGAGTCCTTATTATCACTGATGCATTATTATATTATAGCATCATTTTAATGGTACATATTCATCCCCAAAGAAGGAAACGTGTTTTTCTAATCCAGTTAGTTTTTTTTAAAGTACACAGCGGTGAGAAGCGTGTTTATTTTGAGATATATAATTATAATACCATAATTAATATTTAATTGTGATATATATATATATTTATATAAAGAACAGATGATATCTGGGCTCGTGCTCTTAAGGCAGTTAAATCAGATGTCTGGATTTTGATAATCTGTTGGAAGATTTTTCCAGCTGCTTTCAGTTGAGGCATCTGACTCTGTTACTGTATGTTTATGGCTGCTTTAATTAGAGGTACAACAGTGTTCCAAGCTGTATGATCGCTGCAAATTAAACATGGCTGAAATATGTCTTGTGTAACCAGGGTGTCATGCAGGGCTCCAACCACTCGCTTGATTACCAGCGATAATTGGGACTTTTTAATCTGGCCCCAACTTCCTGCCTGAGCTTTTCAGTGACATATTTCAGCTTTGAACCTTCCTCTGCCTTTATATACAGCGAATGATTCAAGGAAATAATCATAATTAATTTTATACTTCAATTGGAGGCTTTTTGGCTTTTGTGTAGCACTTAGATTTCTTAGATAATATTCAAGTATTGCATACAGATGTGGGCTTGAATTGTTATGATCCACTGAAAAGATTTCATTCTTAATTTTAACCTCTTGTGGCTCCAAAGAGGAAAAATACACAATTTGATTAAACATTACAAACAAAACGGCTCTAAAACAGAAACATATAGTACATGTTATACCTAATATTATTAATTCATACAGGCCACACTGACACGTTTAAAATAACACATTTGTTGCGTGATAATAATTATTATAAAAATCTCGGTGTGATAAATTCGGGCTTCTCTGTTTTAGTGCGATATAAGATCCTGACGAATGGCCACCTGCAGATCCGCGGCATCAAGAAGACAGATGAGGGCATGTACAACTGTGAGGCTCGTGTCATGGCCAGGGGAGAAATTGACTTCAAGATGATCAAGGTCATTGTTAACGGTAAGCACTGCATCTTTGTCACCTTCCACTCCTCACCTGTCCTGCTGCTCCACACAGTACAACAGCCATGACCCTGAAAGCCACGCAGATGTACTTTTTAAACCTTCAGTATAGTTTGTGCATCTCCATCACTGAGGCCGACGTGGTGTGCATCTTAATGCATTGCATACATTAAAGATGCATATGAAGAAACTACCAATGCAACACCTGCAGTTTGACACAGTTTGATTCAACAGGTGATACGATTCAACGCAATGTAAACAAATTATTATTTTATTTCTGAAGCATACAGAAAATCATAGATTAAATGAAAAAGTGCAATTTTGTACATATTTGTTTCTCCAGTGCAGCAACTCTGAGCATCTCATTAATACGCTCTCTGTTTGACCTCTAAAAACCACTTAGACCTTTCACAAACATGCATATGTGCTTTGTGTCGGTGCACTGATGCAAATCAGTGAATATTATCCTCTTAATTTAGCAGCATCGTAAGGCTGAACTATCAAATATAAAACTATTATATATTATAAAACTACTTGGCAGGATGAACCCCCTGTTCATCCTCATATGCACATTTTATCTAATAATAATCAGAATGATGATAATGATCAATCACATCAGCAGCAAGCATCAGCAACATATAGTTATACATATCTGCACAGAGCCTTTGCAGAATACCTTTATAATGCACCTGTTGCATCTGCTTTACATTTATATTGGATTCATACTTTGTCATGTCTCTGTTTCAGTGCTTCCTACCATCCGTGCCAGGCAGTCAGACGTGAACGCTACAGCAGATGTTGGTAGCTCTGCTTTGTTGGCCTGTGATGCAGATGGCTTCCCTGAACCCACCGTTACCTGGTCCCAGTACGTCTCATCTCTACATCTGATCACATCAGCTCAGCCTTTGTCTTTCCTAGTCCACTATTTCTGGATCTCAATGAGAAACATTATTAAGTAAAAAGAAAAAAAGCTCTCCCATATCACTTCACTAAAAGCTTCAAAGACAACATCAAGGCAGCCTCGACATCACATTAAGCTGCTGCAAGAACATAGAGGTCATACTTTGATATGTTTTTATTCATTTTAGGGATTTAAAGCTATAACAACATAACTATAACGTGTGAGTGGTGGGTTTGTCGATATTCTGATGGTTCTACTTTTTAGCTAATATTACCTGTGCAGGCAGGGATTGCCTTTGTTGTCTTGCCTTTTGTGAGGCTTCTTTCTATGAACAGAAGTCCAGCAGCTCTTGAAATGACTGCAGCTGGTCAGGTCAGTCAGTTACAAACCTTCCTAAGATGCAGGAAAGGCTTCAGTTTTATCAGTGACACTTCTATAAAGGTCGGTGCCCTTTAGTTCCAGGATGCAGTGTAGTAATCAGGTAGAGATTTATTTGTTGTTGGACCTTCTCTGTCCTCTGTCTCCAGCTGCTGGACACAATGACAATGACAGTAAGAGACACCAGAGATTTAGACTGAAGTGACTGATGTGCATCGTTAGGAAATGTCCGTTATGTTATTAATGTGACCATCAGAATATAAAAATCAAGTGTTTGCACAAAGATTCCATATTGTCATATAAAAGAGTGACTTGTTGACATGATGAACCAGATATTTAAAAAATTCAAACATCTGTATTGATTTTATCCACTTAACACATCTCAGTTCGGTCATTGTGTACTCAGCGACACCATTCAAGGCTACGCTTGAGTACAAAAACAAAAACTACAGGTGTGTCCAAGTGGAAGGTCATAAAAACAGAGTCTCCTGCACTAATTCAGTTCTTTGTGCTTTTTAACTGGCAGAGAAAATGTGGTTGAATGCTGCAGGACTGAAACTAACACTCAGTAGCTGATTTAACCACACACCTGTATGCAGTAGCCATGCTGTAAATATTCAGCTGCAGATTAAGACGTCCGACTCGATTCGTTGAACTATCAACCTACTTTTTTTCCATTATACTGATTTAAATAAATGCAAATCAAGTTGTCCTCCAAACAAGCCCTCTGGACGGGAACTTCAGCACCAACTGGAAGTTCAAATTACATATTTCAGGTTGAGTATTAATCCACCAGGATGCCCTGTTTATAATTCTGTCCCTTGCTGAAGATGCTGCCTGTTTGTTTGGAGTCTTTCTGGCCAAACTTTTTGTTCGAGGCGTTTACACCCTTTTTGAAAGGATTGCATATGCACAACATGCATACCAGGAAGTTGGTGTGACAAAGCGTTTGTAAGTAGGACATCATTTATATTTTAATGGCTTTGCCCACCAATAGCTGTGTGGGAGGGATGTATTTATATTTGCATGACTGTAACATGTACAGAAAGGCTTTGATGAGTATAATTAGGCACCCTTTTTAAATTGCATATGATTTTGATCTGCCTGGTGTGGTTTTATAGCAGCCAATCTTCCATGTGCCCAATTAAAACAAGTTTCTAATTAAATCCCATTTTTATTTTAGAAAAAAAATAGTAAATATTGATACATAATTATAGAACTACTATAACCGATTAGAGCCTTACAAATAAAATGAAAATATATACAGGATTGATCCTGCTGATCCGCGTCCTTATGAATACCTGATCAAATCTATTTAACTTAAACGCTACCAACTAATTATTAGTGGTATTAGTCTTCATAACCTGCTGATGTACGCTGGGAATTAGATACAGTAAGTCGTAATAAAATTATATCTCAGTTAAACATTAATGTGCATAATATGCATGAAAGTTTAAGTCATTTGTGGGTAGCCAACATTCATTTCTCTCCATACATGTTCGTTCATATTCACGGTGCATCATTCACTGCTATCGTGCAGCAGCACCTCATCATCATCATATGAGGGTTTTACCAGAGACGATTGAAGCCTGATAGGAAGATGCAGATCCATGACCAGTGGACAGTTAGGACAGACAGTGAAGTGGTTGGGAGGACAGATGGGTGAGGCAGTGACAAAACAGAGGGCTAAAGCTCTATTTGTTCTGGTTTCCGGCTGCTGACAGGACAGTCAGTCAATGTCTGCCTGGAAAATGCTTCAGGAAGGCTGCTACTCTGAGCATACAAATACATCCGTCTCTACGTACACGATTCCACCTCTAGCAAAGACTTCTGCCTCTGCAGAATGAAAACACATGCATCATGATCACATTTGCCTTCTTAAAAACACAGATGTAAAGGCAGAAGGAGAGCAGAGGCGAACTAAAGCTGTGGATATGTTCGATCTTTGGTCTCCCAGCTGCTCTCAGTCTAAAATAAAACCCCAAACAGATCATTGTCAGTGAGTTGTGATGTGAACGCCACCACGTCTTTTTCCTCTTTTTCACTTTCCTACAGTAACAGCATTGTCCTTGAAACGGGTGATAAGTACAGCCTGAAAGAGGATGGTTCAGAATTGGTAATAAAAGACGTCAAGAAAGTGGATGAAGGAGATTACACTTGCATCGCCAAGAACAAGGCGGGAGAGAAAACCAAGGAAGTCAGTCTGAACGTGTTCGGTAAGAGAATAACTTACTGTGGCTCTTTTTCTGTCTGTGGCCTTTTCTTTTGTACTTATTGACATTTGCTGTACACCCCTCTACATCCTTTCCAGTGGCTGGGTGCAGGCTCACGCAGCGTGAAGCATGCGGTTTAAAGAAGAGTGTGTCCTATTGAAAACTAATTAAGTCACCACTTCTGACATTTAAAGATATCACCATTGAGTTTGGAGCAGCTTTATGTAATCATGTGCGTGCAGCTCTATTATAAGCCTCGAATTATGAACCCATCGTCCTGATCAGTATTAGAGGATCTATACTTTATTACAGTAATGCTAACAATATGTAACAGTGATTCAAAGCTGCACTAATTAATTGTTTTTGCATTACCAATGGATCAAATACTTCACACAGCAGGCAGCTGTTTTCAGCTAAAAGCTCCGATAAAGCTGCACACTGTCCGCAGCTAGCTGTTAAAGCAGCTCATACTTTTCTTCAGGAGTTGAAGTAATGCTCATCAAGTGGCCAAAAACATGAGATGAATGCTGATGTTGCTCCTTTTCTCGATACGATACTACAGAAACCCATGTTTCAGTTATACGTGTTTGTCTTGCCTCTAGTGCAACCGAAGATTACCTACTTGAATAACCAGACTGCCTCAGAGTTTGACGAACAAGTCACCCTGACCTGCGAGGCCTCCGGCGACCCGACACCCACTATCACCTGGAGCTTTGGGAACAGGGTGTTCACTGAAGGAGAGCAGGTACAAAGTCCACACGTATATCCAGATTCAGTTCAGTTATTCAATAGTTGAATACACATTCAACAACACTCACATGGATTGCAATTAAGTCTCAATGATTTGCTTTTCTCTGTCAGTCTCTTATTCAGCGAGCTTAATGTCCAGTTAATGTTATCTCACATCATCAATAGCCGATGAGTTGGCCAATCAGATCAAACAGCTTGCTGTGCTTCATACTTTCTGAACATCTTATCGAGTCCTGTATTGACTTTTCTCTTTTTGGATTCTCTGACCGTTTTGAACTTGAACACGAACATATAACAGCCTGTTGTTAAGTATATACGTAACACTTTAGACCCTATTAATCCTAAACATTTAAAAGGTAAAATCTCATTTGAAATTTACAGAAAATTAAGTGACGAGGAGTTTAAAAAACTGAGATTGAGTTGAGTGAAATGAGTCCCTCTGTTTGAAAGTCACTTGTGCCGCTCTGGCAAACTGCTGTGATAATCTACTTTAGAAATGAGTGGGCACTTTCTCTCAGGATCAGCATGATATACAGTAACAGTAAAGAAGCCACATAAGCGTTTGTCATGCTCTGGTGTATATCCTTGTTTTTTCTTCATGTCCTTCAGGAGCTCTGAAGATAACAGTGGATTAAAGCTTCGGCTATAGAACGTGGTATAAGGCTTTCTTAAGGCATGCAGGCTATGAATAGCATCCTTGTGCATGTATTTCTTTACAGTGGTCACAGCGTGTTGACAGTCGCCAGCCTGAAGTCTATTGTT
Organism: Pampus argenteus; assembly: GCA_036937835.1. Classification (NCBI taxonomy): domain Eukaryota; kingdom Metazoa; phylum Chordata; class Actinopteri; order Scombriformes; family Stromateidae; genus Pampus; species Pampus argenteus. Next base: position 1,404,629 of record CM072874.1, on the reverse strand, counting down.
ATGCTCTTATCAGCTCATTAAAATGTTATAATTTATAAAAAATCCACCTTAACAGTCTATTCTGAAAGCGTGAATCAGGAGCGCAGTAGACGGATTAGTCACTTCAGAGTGGTAATTTTCTGCCGTAAATGCAGTAAACAGATAATTACGTTGCTGCCTCCAGCAGGTCTGTGTATTCAGGATGAACACTTCATACTGTAGTACTCTGTAGTACTGCACTGTGAGTAGCGCCTCAGCTTCGTTTGATGCTGCAAAAGTAATTATGCAGCTTCATATATTTTATAATAACAATAGAAGTTAGCTACTCGTATTTCCTTTACATCACAGTTAAAGACTGAGGTCACGAGGAAACAATATGATTTGGCAAAATCAAGTTAATAATAGCAGTAAGTGTGCCGGCTGTTAAGAGATATGTTTGCCGTAATGTCCTTGAACTCGGTGTAGTCTGTGCTGCGTTTTTCTCCCTGTCACGCTCCCAACAACAATACAGTGATTTTCAGTCAGTCATCGTATGTGAGGTAACCATTAAGCTGAAGGTTTGAATTCTGGTTTAGATGGTTTTTTTCTTGACCAGCCTGTTTCTCTTCTGTGTTCAGTTCAAATAACGTTTGGGACCGCTGCCTTACATTGTCATCCAAATAATAGATGCATGTAACAATAGCGGTACTATTCTTGGAGAGACAGAGTAAACGCAGTGGAAGTGTCTGTTCTTCTGCGTCCCAAAGGACACAGAGAGACTCTGACTCAAACTGGCCTACTTTACTTCACTCTGTCCAGCTGTATTCAGCTAGTGCTGTGATGAATTGTGCCTTAAAGCTGCCGTGTAGATGCAGGAGTTGAAAATGTTTCTACTTGAATCAAACATTTGCAGTTATGACTCCAGTTTATTAATGTAAGGAGCCTAGAATAAAAATATGAGAGGGGTCAGTTTCCTAAAGTCAAGCAAGTGAGCAGTTTTAGACCACATGAGTGATGAGATATTGAATTTATGAAATATGAAGCAGCATTTTAACCAAACTAGATTTGTCATTGAAGCACATTCGACTCTGTGAAATTAGTCAAAGGACCTGAAGTCAAAAAAAAATGTAGGCATAAAATCACTATGAGCAAAGATGGATGAAGCCCAACATGAAGAAGCATTACTTTAACGTGCGATGCAGCCTTAAGTCGTTTTATAAAGCCGGTGATTGTGCCAAAACTTAAAATGCATGCCAAAAGTGTTGGTTTCATGCCAAGGACGAAGGCAAATTATTTTGTAGGTAGATTTTTATTCCCATGGTGACATTTCACAAGGCTTCTCTTTAATGTTATGAAGCTTTAATTTTGCCACAGCGTACAATTATCAGGTTATAGATCAGTGTCTGCGCCCTCATGAAGAAGCAAATATATATATATATATATATACATATATACATAATCACTGCAATAGAAATGTAAAACTGAATAAATGTATCTGGGCCTCACAAACTAACACTGATTGGCTCTTTGTGTTCTCACGATGGGAGCTATTTTTGGTCCAGTGAATGTTTTAAAGCCTTGACGTGTGTTCGGTGTCATGGATGCACTGCAGTGTGTGTGCGTCCTGCAGTGTGTGTGCGTCCTGCAGTGTGTGTGCTTCCTGCCTGCTCAGGTTAGAGATCACAACATCACAACAATACCAGGCTGCAAAATCATCTCTAATATTTTAGCTTCAGGTCAATAAATATCAATACCTAATATAACATTCATACTCTGGATCAAACTGCCACCCTCAGAACAAACTTTTTGACCCGTATGTCTGTAAAGTTTACATTTACATTTGAGCATCTTGTGACGGAGCTAAACTTCCCCAGTTTGTCACATTAACTTGTGTCATTTATCATCACCAATCAGTGGAAGCGTTCACACAGTACAGCGCCTTCACGGCTGTGTCACCGGTTACTGACGGTTATCTTCCACCTGCGAGACAGGACAGTTGTCAGCGAGTATCTTCTTCCATTCACTGCCTGTCAGGATCCTCCTCTTTCCTATCTGTCACTGTCAGAGCAGATTTGATTTAATGCTGCTGTAATCAGGAAATCCTGCTGATCATTCGGATAATACCTGTCACTAATTTTCATCCATTGTTGGTGCGATTCCAGTCGGTCTCGTTCGACATCATCTACAGCAGCACAGACAATATTCATAATGATGTGCAGTGACAGAACAGGCTGCTGCCTCTGTTAAATGTCCCCGTCTTGTATAGTCGTCTGATGCTGAGGTTTTTTTGGCACATTCAAGATAAGTGGTGCAGTCCAGTGTGCTGCACATGAATGAACCAGTTAATCAAATGATCTCGTACTGCAGATAATTGATAACCAACTGAAAGGAAAATATGATCCTTTGTTGCATTTCGACCTGGTCTGACTTGAGACAGATGAACAGAAAAGTCAAAAATACTCCATAATAAATAAAAACTCGTCCTCTCATCCAGTGTGTCCCCGTTCCTTACTCATTGTATATTTTGAGTATTTATACATGCTTAAGCACCTTGACTATGAATCATGTATACATTACTACTGATTACTTTCCCGAACATGTTTTACATGTCTGATACCTTTCAGGCAAACGTTTATTTCCTTTCATTTCATTAGGGTCTGGAAATGAATGCACATCAAAATTATATTTTAATTTAACATAAGCAAAACTTATTACTGAATACTGATTTGGCAACAACCAAAGCACAGTGATGGATTACACAACTCACCAAGCAATTTCATAGTCACTGCAAGCCGATTTCCCCGTCATCTGAAAATGCATGCAAATTAAAAACTGCCTGGAGTGTGTAAAAATACACTCTGACATGTCCTAAAAATGATTGGCAGCAATGTACTGTATATATGTATTATACATATTTGTAGCTAACGGGCTGAAATGTTTAAAATCCCTTGTATGGTCCTTTAAACATGAAATCATTACACATCTCCTGCAGGCACATGCAGCCTGAGCTCCCTCGGTGTGAATCATTTACAGAAGCTCACTGTGCTCCACTGTGTCGTCTTTGTGTTTGTCCTCTCTAGGCCTCTTGGACGCGACCAGACACATATGAGGTATGGCTACTAAATATTGTAGCCGTAGTTGTAATAGCTCAAACTTACACAATAATATTTTTTAATTGCAGAGCAGAAGTGTTGTTTAATTTGATCTGTAGTACATCTAGTTGAGCACTAGATGCGTAGACCATTAGACGCATAGTACAGTACATTTAATCCATTTAGTTCCAGTAAACATTTAGACTTGCTCTATTTACTTTCCTGTTTAATTGTGTAGACAAATTCCATCTTGAGACCTCGAGACAGCCACAGTATCTCAAAATACACGTTCCAATCTTTCGACTGTTATTTCCTGCTGCATGGTCTGGTTACTTCTCAGGCTTGATCCAGGAAAAAAGCTCATTTCTGCATTGGCTTTTTTTTTTTTTTGGTAGGCCTCACATAGAAAACACTGTCTGCTCTGCCGTGGCGCTAACTCAACGCTACTAAATCTTAACCGTGGTGTAGCCTACTGTCATCAGCCCGGAGTCTGCGTGGTTCTACTTCAGCTTCACACTACAGCAGTGATCTTACTGGGCCACTTCACCCAAATTACAAAAACATATTCTGTCAGCTACTTCTACTGGTATCCAACCATGTGGATAGTTTTGGTTTTATTCATCCAGGTTTTAGATATCTGGCTGGAGCGATCTCTGTGGTGTACACACACATTACAGGGGCTTAGGTTATGTCTCTTAGTACACTAGGATCTAAGGATTAAACTTAAACATGCCCTGAGAAACGCTGATAAGCATATTCCATTATAAATCCAATATTTTGAGACACAAAGTCCCTGCTGTGGTGTTTGAGTAGAAAGAAACACGCAAACTCTCCAAATAAAGAACCGTTGGCCACAACATAACACGCTAACTACTCTCACCGACACACACACACACACACACACACACACGTTAGACAGGGATTCTTTTATTGTGAAAATACACAGTGAACCCAATGAACCAATGGTAACCTTGATAAAAATAATTACACGTGATAAAAAGCACACGCAGCTCTGAAATCTGGGCTGTGAAAACACAAGCTGGAGTCTTTTTTAATAATCAGTGTTGGATCTGCATTTCATGTTGTGTTTATGATTTATGGCTCAACAGACCACAGCATCAGCATATTATGATTATGTTTTAGCTTTATTATGTTGTATGGAGGGTAGGATTCATGACCTATACTGCAGTCAGCCACCAGGGGGCGATCAAGATATTTTGGCTCCATATTTTATACACTCACTATGAAATTTACATAAAAAATCAACTTTTTCTCAGTTCAGTTAAACTCTATACATAACATTACAGTATATACTGATACTAGCAGCTTTCATTATTACATGAATATATGATTATATGACATATTTTGTCCTTGCTACTATTAGTACATGTAACGTTACTCTTTGCCAGTAGACGGATGTGTTTGTACTAATACTTACTATCCTCATTCTCTTCTACTCACTGCTTGTCTCTGTGGGGTTTGCTCGTATCTACTCTGATTCAGTAGCTTGTATCTGGCTGTGTAGATAAAAGCCTTGAATACAGTTCAACGAAATTAACTCCTCGTAATCTATGAAGAACATATTTTTGTATCTGAAAACTGTGCTCTGCACGGCAGTAACAACAATGTAATGTGACCGTGTTAAATATTTTGATGTAGAAAATCACATGTTGATGAATGTCCTTCTGATAGCACAGCATTGATCAAACTAATGTGTAGTCACTGATTATAGTTTTTGGCCCTGCTCGCATTGGACGCTGGCTGAACTCAGCTCCGTGATAGACATAAATTGTAGGCTGCCAACAAGCAGGCATTATGTGATTATTCACTGTGATAACTGTAACCTTAGAGGTAATATCATTATGCTCAAGAGAACTGCAAAGTCTTTACTGTGTGGCTCAGGGACTGATTTTAATAACCTGCCTGCTGAATGTCACATGGATGAATAGAGCAGTCAGGGAATCCTTGTCAACTCATAAAGTCAGGAAATATCTCGACTGTGTTGTACGACAAATCTGTAATCAGGTGTTCATCAGCCATCAGTCAATATAATACTCAAAGTAGACCTGCTGTAAGGTGTCTATATGTTTGAAACCTGTCATTTATTACAGTGAACATTGACTCTGTATGTCAAACCTTTACATTTAAATGGCTGCATTTATATAGTGCTTCACCCACTGATAGCAGGAAGCTACCATGCAAGCTGCTGACCAGGGACTCAGGATGTTGCCAATAAGACAATAATATAAAATCAATAACAACATCATCAGCATATTCTTTTCATTGTTGTCCGGCCCCACAACAACTAACTTATTCACCTCCCAAACAGCACATAATAATCACAGTTTGTTTAATGCAGTAACATGTAGAAACCTCGGAGCAAAGCCTCGCACCGGTTGGTTCCTGCAGTGGAAAAGAGCTGTTATCAAGTTTATAGCTCAACATTAGAAAACACTTAAATGAGCTTTGTAGTATTTCTACAGTTAAATATGCATGAAGTCAGCTTCAGCAGCAGTTTACCAGCTATAGCTTTTATTCACTGAATTCAGTCTCAGCTGTACTTTCTTCTTCTTACTGCTTCTCAGTACATTTAACAGACATGGTGAACATGCTAAACTTTGTTTTTTTCTTGTGTTGACTGCTGACAAACGTTTTCTAATCATATTAAAACATAATCACAGAGTTAAAGCTATAAAATCCTCACATGGCCTCCTTGTATGAATCCTATATGACATAAATGCAGCATTAACATCTTTTTTTTAGAGTCAGGAGGGCTGCAGGTGGGAGAAGTGCTGGCAGGAAAAAGAAGATTTTCACATCTTGTTTACTGAGAAAAGTGTCAGCTTTGATTTAAATATAGTTAAACATAGAAGCAGCACATATACATAATAAACAAACTGACAGATACTGTACAGCCTGTCCACATGCTGCTGCTCTCTCTTATATAGGAGTTGATGTACAGAATACATGACAAGCAAATCACTATTGACAGGTTATGTAACACGGTGTCGGTTCTGCCCTACAAAGCTGCAGCAGTGACTGTGCAAGCAAAGGAAAGTGTGAAAAATCATTTCCACGCCTCCCATTACAGGTCTGCTGTTATAATTAGTTGTATAATTAAAATGATTCATTTGAATTAATGAATAAAATGTTCACTTTTGACTCTGTTGTATCATGAAAGCGTTATTTTCCATTAACCTTATAGCTGTTTACAGTGTGTCCAATGCAGCGTCTTCCTCTGTCACTGCAGTAAGAAAAGATTAATGCTGCCCTTTCAAAATGTTACAGGACACTCCCTCAGATCCTCAGTAACCAGCAGAAATATTTCTGTCACATCTGCACCCTTCTGCTCTGTAGAGGATAACACTTCATGCCATAACGCTAATACAACAAATATCACTCTATTATTTATTAAACATAAACACTGAAGCACCTCGAATGCCTGAAATATTAATAGGAGCTCATGGCAGCGAGAAGGATGATGTACGTCCTCTGTTGGCCAGAAGGAAGAAAAATACTACTGTATTTTTAACAGCCAGCTTTGAGACACTTCTTCAATTTCAAGACTTACACAAAGCATGTAAGAAACCCTCCATCCATTAGCCTTGTCTATGTATTAACCTGGACACCAGGGATGGAGCTAGAATGAGGAGCACGATTAAAATGGTGAGTCAGGTCACGGGGGTGTCGTCAGACGTCAGCTGCACGCGTGTGCAGAGAGCTTGCTCTGAATAAGTCAGAACACATCGTCAGTGACCCTGTACATCCACAATACAGCAGCTTCAACTAAGTAGACAGCACAATAAAGGAGGTCTGCTAAAGGAAATAAAAACCAGGTTTAACAAGCCATTTGTCCCAACTGCAATTATTCTGTTCCGACTGCAATTAGACCGTCTTTAACCCGCCAACTAGACTTAGAAATGGTAAGGACAGTAATCGACATGCTATAGGAGTCTGTTCGCTGTCTGATGGCGACTGTGTTGCTGTTTGCATATAATTGAGAGATTGCTGTATGTGTCAATATCAGCTGCATCAAATCTTCTAAGGATAAGAGGGTGTTATTCTATATTAAAAAGGTACCACAGGGTACTATAATAATATCTAGTTACTCCATTAGAATCCCATTTAATCAGTTTGGAGAGCAGATATTTTATATAAATCTCTTGTGTTTTATGGTCACCTGTCTATGATTTTTTTGTTTTCCTGTTGATGAAATCTTTAAATTGATTTATCTGTTTATTCTGTTTACTCCACACAGACTAAAGACACGGAGAAGCTGAGGGAATCACTGAGAGTGTGTCCGGCTTTTTAAATGAGAATAATGTCTTTCCTCTTCTTTGTAGAGCCTTGATAGAAATATCGTGGTACGAACCCACGCACGGGTGTCGTCTCTCACCTTGAAAAATGTCCAGTTCATGTACGCCGGCCACTATGCCTGCACCGCGATCAACTCCATCGGTCAAGACAGAGGACACATGTACCTGGAAGTCCACTGTAAGTCCCCCAACTCTCCCTACACCTGCTCTAATGCTTCATCAATGCTGACACTCATTATCACACATATTATAGATGTATATGAGGTCATAAAGAGTCAGTTCAACTGTTGGTGACTGCTAGCAGATTGTTCTTTGTCCAAGTAGGATTACAGTCTTTGACTCTGATATATCGTCAGTCTGAAATTTGCTGTACTTGCTGTTTTTTGGTACCCAGAAGTTTCTCAACAAAAACTGCTTTTGACAGCATCCAGAGAACTTATCAGTTGTTGATTTTACCTGTAGGCAGAAAAAAAAATCAATATCACTGGCAACATCACAGTAAGAGCAAGACAGCATTTCACGTGTAAGACTCATGCACTTTATTTAAAGCAGCAGCTGCCTTGTGTTGGCTTGGATGTGGGGTTATTTCTCCCTGCATCTTCTGCAAGAGACTTGATTGATTCTGATGAACAATGTCACCAACCTGGAGACAAACTAAGTGAGATCACTGCAGCCGCTTGCACTAGTTGAATCATGTAAAGTCATCACTTACTTCTTTAACTGGTTAGTTTCACACTAAACTTGCTACTTTGCATCATCTGTACTTATGTTATAATTGATGAGGATTCTCATGTGATCTCGTTATCTCACGAGTTCAAGATAAGACGGTGATAGACGGTGATGGACAGATGGTTCGTCCAATCGTCTGCCACCTGCCGTTTTCCAATCGGTTTCCAAGGACGACTTCTCAGATGGTTCTGTGTAATAAACCATCTGGTGCATCAGGATGGCTGCACCACACATGAATATGATCATAAACAATAAGAACATTAACAAAAGTCTCTGGCAAACTTCCATCTTAGTGAAAATAAAGCAACTTGAGTGATGCCAGCAGCAATTTCCATCCCAGGTTGAACCCAGTGAAGCAGCGTTCGATCACTGTGCCCTTGTCTGATCCAAGTACCTGCCTGTCAGCTTAATTACAAACGTACAGGGATGTTAGTCTGTCACAGGAAATGTGCTGCACATGTACAACAGGTTACAGATGACAAAACTAATGAATAAATTCATCTAATTCATGACTAGAACAGCTTTTCTAGATAAATTTAAAAAAATCTAATCTAACTTTATAGACCAGTTAATCATGTTAACAGTAGTCAGAGTGAAGGATAGAGATGGAAACAAAGAAGAAGGAAATACTGCATGTTCATTGAAATGAATATACTTGCTGTACCTACGTGGTCGCGGGGGGGTCTGTGAGGGTTCAGGTTGTTTTATTCTACTGAAACTTGTTCTGCTTTGAAGCTGTGACAGTAATAGTGTGTCAGTATTAGCACACAGTCCTGCTTCTGTGCAAAAGCTAACACGAAGCTTTCACTGTCCAAAGTTTGAGGCCAAATTCTTCCTTTTTATTACGATCGTTGAGCTGCAGCTGAACAGGAAAACACAAAGAGGGAATTTTATACTGAAAAGACTGTAAATATCCACTTGGACCACTAACTACATAACTCCAGACTGCCAAAACGTTACATAAGCTTCAGATTAAATGTAAATTGTGTTTTTGCACAAAATGAGGACACAAAAGGACTGTGGATTTTGTCCCATTCACTTACATTCAAAGAGCATTACGAAGGGATGTTCAGTATGAGCAGGAGGGGTGATGGCAGCAAGAAAAACATGTTTCCAGCTATAAGTGTCCTTTCAACCTATATAGGGTCTACCTGGGAGTTCATATAAAAAGAGCTACGACTGTATATATTAACACCGTCAGAAGCATCTAACATACTGTACATCAAGCAGACCGACAGACTCTCATTATGAATTAGCTTGTTTGGTTTCCCGTCAGTAGCTTAACGTACTCAAAGCATACGCTCGGGGACGTTGGATTTGCATAATGGAAGACAAAACATACTTGATCTTGTTTTTGAACGTTACCTTGGTTGAAAAAAAAACAACAATGCTAATGAACATTTAATTATATTAATCTGCCCTGTTCTCAATGTATTATCAAATTTCCCAGCGATATAATCACAAAGCAGCGTTGATGGAGTTGTTTGAAGGCTTGTAGTTAGCTAGCTTAATCAGCAAGCAATCAGGCCGCTGATTTACTGTTGCCAAGCAATTATCGATAAGAAAAGGTGCTTTGTCGCGAGCACAACTCTCAGTCTCTGTCCTCTCAATCACCACTCGTCCACTTGCACAATGAAGACGTTATCTAAGCATTGAACGTCCTATCTGCTGCACAGCATGATCCCATTAGCTGCTTGAGTGTGTCGAGGATTGCTGCAGAACGACGGACAAGAAAGTGTTAATTAAAAACACAGTTTGAGCTGCAAGCGGGTCACCTCTCATGCACTCTAAAATAGTACAGTAATTATACCTAACCTGTATATACTGTGTACTATTCCTAGTAATTAATGCTACTGTAGTAATTACTATATTTTGCATATATTTCATGTGTTAGATGACTTACACAAGCCTGTTATTTGCAAATATAACAGTAATCTCACCTAAACCAGACAAAGAGGCTCTAGAAATCAAACAGGCAGGTCACAGGCGCTGTAGTGAGTCAATGTGACCCAGAAAGCAGCACTGATAGAAAGAGTGAGAGTGTAATCAGGGCTGCAGGAGATGGAGCATCTATTGACTCGGCCCCGTCCATCAATCCCAGCGGCGGCACACTGCAGAGATTCTCAGAGTCAGAAGCAAAGCTCAGGATGCGATGCAGGAAAAACAATGATGATGTCAAAAGACTGTTGCATGAATGATCGCAGTGTTATTGGTGTTTCTGCAGGTATAAAGCAGAGGAAGAATAATCTAATATTCATCAAACATGAACTGGACCAGCTGGGTTTCCTACAGCGGTTGGATGTGACAGTGTACAGCTCTGTTATTTCTGTCGACTCAGCGCTCTTGCTAACACATTGTCGTGTGTCTATTAGACTCGCTGTGTAATAATGGCGCTCAGCTCTGTGAGACGTTGTTGAAGTTTTTGTACTCATAAACACTTCCAAGTAAAATGGGCAAAAAAGCTGCAATTTAATGTTCCATAAAACCAGTTATAAAGTTGTTATAAATGTCTTAAATGTTTGGATATTAGGAGATATCTAACTTTTGTTACCATGTAAAAGTGTCATTTCTATCAGTATCACCATGAGTCATTCATTTATGTTTTCCTGTACTGGTTGTAGCCTGACAGTCAGAGAGACATTTTTAGACATTTGCTAGCACCAGGTTTTAATGCATGCCATGCCGCTCTGCTGGCCAAATAAACCAGACTGAAGGAGTAAATTCTTTCGATTATCCATGAACCATCTTCACTCTCCTGTGTGTTGCTGCAGATGCTCCAAAGATTCTCGGTTCAGTGACGGTTTACACATGGGAGGGAAACCCAGCCAACATCAGCTGTGATGTGCAAGCTCACCCTGCAGCGTCTGTGGTTTGGTTCAGAGACGGACTCAGACTGCCCACTGCCAACACCACCAACATCAAGATCTACAACAGGCCAACCGTCAGCTACCTGGAGGTCTGCTGCACCCGCCGTCTTTATGCTGGCATACACTGGAGTTAACACAAAGACGCCTAACAGTTACCTAACAGATAAAGATCAGCCATTAGAAGCAGTTATAAATAGCTTTTATTCAACTAAAGTGTTAAATTATGTGACCCGTTATTTCTTAAACTTTGCTCAGATTTATACTGGCTTTTTCTGTATCTAAAAGACAACAATTTGATTTGATAGAATAAAACAGGAAAATACTCAAACGATAAAAAAAGAGTCAAGACATGAATACTTAACAAGTATTTATTGGGATTATATAGTATACAGACTGATAAACGCTAATGAACCAGTGTTCATAGATACCTGAGCACACCGACCTCCTTCCAAATGAATGAGTGTGATCAACCATGAATTAACTGCTTAATGGCACAAAGCTAATATCTAATAATTGCATCCTAATGATGCACAAAGTGATATTGTGTCTTATTCACGTGCCTTCACACATGACCTGATGTGTTTCTGATTCTGTCTGTCAGGTTACTCCCGACTCTCAGAATGACTTTGGGAGCTACAACTGCACAGCGACCAACGTGATGGGTTCAGAGTCCAAGGAGTTCATTCTTATCCAAGCAGGTTTGTTTTAAACGAAAAAAAACAATGTTCAAATTCATCAAAATTAAAAACAAAGGTAAACAAATCATAACGCTCCAACCTCGTAGTGGCCTTTTACATAAGAGATGAACATCCAGCCTTATTCTGTAATTACCAGCACTTGTATTCAAACACAACTAAAAGTCTAAAGCTCCACTAGTGAGACCATCCATGATTTAGCTTTTCTTAGAAATGTACTAGTAGTGCAGCTAAGATGTAAAGTTGGTGGTGTTGCTAGATGAGAGATCAGTAAAATCATTGGTATGCTGCTTGGTATATACATTATATTGATTGTCTTGTGTACAACTGGAAATTATACCAATAAAATCCCAGAATAGAGGCCATGGGGTTCATTCAATTGATTAGCAGAAAGCCTCTGGGAACCTCGAATATACTGTATAAAAGATACTGCGCTCTATACCGTTTTAAGCCTTACTGCTGAAAGATCCCGATGTCTGTTAGGAGCTACTTCTGGTGCCCCATTTCTGCAGTAATGATAGCTTCTGAAAGTAGTTTTTGAAAATAATTTTCTTTTTCTCCGTTGCAGAGGTGCCGTCATCGCCAGAAATTGTTCAGGTGGAGCCTTTCTCCAGCACAGCCGTGGTGGAGTTTGAGGAGCCGGACTCCATTGGTGGGGTGCCAATTATCAAGTACAAAGTTCAATGGCGTTCACCCAGCCAGGACTGGACTGGCAGGGTGTACGAAGCTGAGGACGGTGAGTTATATTCATTTATTCTGTTTTGACATTATATTGTGTCAACAGCTGATCAGGTTTCAGTGCCTGATTACGTCTCCTGCAGCCTGAGAGATAAATATGTGTTTCATTTCACCAAGTGGATGCGAGACTGTAATTTAATTCTGTGTTCAGAGTCAGTGTTGTCTTCAATTTCTTTGGATGCATCATATACATCATCATCTTTGATCTTACCTCCTAATCATAAGATTGAAAAATAAAAACTTACACTTCCAGTTTCCATCATATAAAACATGATGAGAAGAACATGTGCATCACAAATCAATAAGTAAAAGGAAAAAGCAACGTGCTTCTTATATTCCTCTTTCCATTCATATATGGACATACAGGCACATTTATTTACATTTTATTATTGTTATTATTTTACAGTCTATTTGTTCACATCTCCTACATGTAGGAAACACCTCACCTATCAACACCTGTAAATCCAAACATGACAGTACAGCAGATGTCAGGAGGAGCGGTCGAACAGCGTAGCCTACATGACATTCAGCTCCGACACTGACGGGCGCCAGATAATACTGTATCTCTGTCCCACTGAGGGTTTGTGCTGCTTTCCGTCCGTCAGTCAGCAGCTGACAGACTCAGCTGTCAGCTCGAGAGCCGAGAGCCGCCTGTCATGTAATCGTATACACAAAAACATGCACACACACAAACATTAGTAACAGTAAAATGTTACCAAAAATATCAGCCGCATCTGATACATCAGAGGCTTTCCAACACACTCATACACTGGAGGGATGTTGCCTGTTGTAATTTATAGTGCTTGCAGTCCATTAATGTTCATTACTTTATTTAAGCTACAACGTGCCGCGTAGGAAGAAAGGAGGAATATAACTAACCCTCTCTCCAACCGGGGCTACCATCACATGTTTGAAAGAAGTACTGGCAGACATACTACGCTACTACGCCCATCACTGTGGGTTCATATATACTATCGGTTATAGAATAACAGCTGTATTGTCATGTCAGACAACACTGGATATTGCAGAAGTTTGCACATGATGCAATGAATAAAATGCATATTTATAATTTCTGTGACATTTATCGACCGCAGGCTTTTAAGGATAAAGCTGGTGTTGTGTTTAATTTGTCTGACTGTCAACAAATCTCGTGAAAAGAGCGAAACCGATGATGCATTAGTCCATCTCGATACTCCCTAATCTGTCTGTGAACATAAACATCTTGAAAAAAATGGGTCACAAATATGTTGTTTCCTTCTTATTTTAGTTTTTAAGGCTAAATATTGTTACACAAACAGGAATAAATAGTGCTTGTGCTCATAGTGATCCAGGAACAGCAACATTGATGTCTCTTTAATTGCATTTGGACAACAATGGAGGAGAATAAGCTACAGCAGGCTGCAGCTACACAGACACTTTATACTGAGAATAATTCATTGTTGTTTTTGGTCTTCTCATGGGATTTGTCGACAGTAAGAAAAACATAGAAATGTGCCAGCATCATCCTTTAATGGTCGCGTTGGCGTCATTGTTAAAATCCACACAGACACAAAGATGTTCATTTAATAAAGAAACGGAGCTTAGAGCTGTTTCATTTGTATTAATAATACATCAAGTAGACGCCACATCTTGAGAAACCCGGACAGATCACCTGTTGAGGTTAATAATGTTCCAAGGTGCTGTTGGGATTTATTTATGGTTTATTTAATGTGAAACAGGTTGCATATTGCAGCTTTAAGCTTGTAATGACAATCATTCATGCTAATTATTGTTTTTAATACCTTCAAAGATTGATTTACACATTCATCGACGCTGCAGGACACATGCAAAGCAGGAACACAATGATTAACACCAACCAAAGTCAATCAGATTTATAATGATTGCTATGATTTATGGAGATGATCTTTTAGTTAACGTGAAGAAACCAGCATGTGTTAATTATTGGAAATTACTTCAAGGCGAATGGAAATCTCATCTGAACATGAATGACGTCATTTTTACTGATTTTGTTGGTTTAACATTAATTTGGTCAACATGATTTTTAGCTGTGTTTCCCTGAGCGACGCGGTTCGTTCTCAAAGATGTGAAATGTTTACGATCAGGTGACAAATATCAAGAAACATGTGCATGTGTTTGTCCCCTGATTGAAATATATTCTTACCTCTGGAAAAAAGCTTTATGGAATAATTTACATGCTATATGTTATAATTGAAGCTATTAAAAATACGTTATTGTTGGGTGACTACTGTGGACATTAATTCACTTCACCCTTGAAAATTACATTTCTAGATTACAGTAGCGTTATAATTGAATGTAATTGTCCTCCAATAAAGCCACTAACATATAAATGAACATTAACAGTTTCAGTGAGTTACATTGATTTCTAATGGAGGAGATATAAATAATAATCACCACCATGTTTTCTCATGAGATAAAAATAATTATACAATATACGGTACATCAAACGGAGGATCATGGGTAATCATCTGAGAGTTCATTGAGTCGTTGTACTAACAGGTATCTTGAATAACCAGAACAAGACAAATATTCAGGCCTGGAATAACACCAGCTTGCCTCCAACAGAAATGACCAAGATCACCATCGTTGGCCTGAAACCAGAGACCACCTACGAGGTCAAGATGTCCGCCATCAATGGCAAAGGTGAAGGCGAGAGCAGCCTGGCCAGCACCTTCAAGACCGAGCCAGTCCGTAAGTACGGCCTCACGTCCTGCTCACGTCCCTCATGCTTCGACCTGATCCTGTTGCTCTCTCCTCTGCTTCTTCATGTCTAGCTGAACCCAGGTTCTCTCACCCCCACACTCCTCTTTTCTCCCACCAAACCCTGATGTTGTCCTTTTCCAGCCGAGCTAGAAGGAGCAATAACTCATAATCCAACTCGGTTAATAGTGTTAACTATGCAAAGTATGACTTGTGTGCGTGAACAGTATTATTTGCCTTTTTCCACTTGAATGTTTGCAGTGTGTAAAGCAGACCCAGAGCCCTGACTTCTTAGCCCACAACTCTGATGATTTAGTGAAAGTACTTTTGCATTCTCAAGGCTGATTTATACTTCAGTGGTAAAAAGGTTTCACTCTTTATTTATTATTCAGTGACAGCAAGCATTCTTCTTATAGCAGCCAGAGGTCAAGTCCTGCTGAAGATTGTTTGTTTGTGAAGGACATGGCAGCACATGATAAAATGTTGAGTGTTGTGAAGGTGAAGAAAATGTTTATATTTAAGTGTGTTTGGAGAAAAGGAAGAAAGAGCAAAGTAGATCCACGAAACTGCTTATCAAGGGCGAGTTTTGATCATGGCATTCATTGCATTTCTTCATCAACCAGCACCTCACCTGGATGCTGAGGAGGGACTCGCTGTTATTTCCTTGCTGTGTTAGACATATGGCAAATAACAGGTGCATGACACCTGTCATCACCAATCATCACGTGTCAGCTTCACATAAAATGTGTACATTTTTGCATTTATTTACATACAACAACATATAGGATAATGCTTTATCACTGAAGTGTAAATTAGACTCAACAGACGTCCAGAAACTGCTGAGACTGTCTGTCTTATATAAAATATTGATCTCTTGGATTTGGTATAGAATAGTATAGAATAGTAACAGTATAGACTGATTTGACACATAGTAAGAGATAATTAAAATGCAGGAATGGTCTCATTCCTCATAACAGCTGCTTCATTTGACTTTGAGCATCTAATTTGAGTTTTAAAGGAAGAAACCAAACAGACTCTGTTTTTATGCTATATGTTTTATGACATTTATGAAATATTGTACTGGTTCATATTATAAGGCAGTCACATAATATGACATATTGGATACATATATATGAAAAGGTAATTCAGCTTAATTACATACTCGAGTTTTATTTTTGTAGTTTTGCACTCATCAAACAAATTATTATAATGAAATTAAAAAACACCAATCAGTCAGATGACGAGCCAACAGTTTATCTAGATGAATGAAACACTTCATTTAGAGGTAAGTAATGTGAGTAATAATCCTACACAACAACAACCACGTTATTATGTTATTATTACTGATACAAATGCTGCCAAAACTATGACAATAAGTCATGATAATAACAGTATAATCCTTCAATGCATCTATCGACTGCAGTGTTTGTTTAGCCCGGCTACAATCAGAAGACAACAGACGCACTTCTCAGTCAGCATTTCAAATCAGAGTCATAAATAAATCTTTGTTTTAGTCTGTAGCAGCCTCTATGTCACGCTTCCATCTGTGCTTCATCACCACACTGCTTGTGTAGAAAATCCCATCAAGCTGAGAGGCTTTGTCCTATTTCAAGATGTTTCAGCAGAAAAGAAAAAAACAAAAACCAGTGTCTGATGAATACTTATTCAGTTTACACTAGTCTTAATAGAGCTTTGTATAAATCTGAATTTGTGCTTAAAGTTTAAAGAAACAGACCGTGAGGAATCCTTTGAGATTATACACATGTTGTCATTTGATGTGTTACAGTGCATTAGAGTTTCAACATTAGACAGAAAACCTTTTGTCCTTTTAACAAAACACAATCAAAATCACATCTGAGCTCTTTAAAAAGACAGATTTCTAATGTGTGTGTACCACAGCGCTGGTGACAGAACAAAGACTTGCTGTAGACGCTGGGTTCAATGAGACACTGGGGTAACGTCACTGTTCATATTTCTCATTTCATTGTCTTTGTTTCTTCTCTTTCTTTTATTTTTTTTCTGCTCATCATCGTTTTCCATCTGTTCTGTATTCCATTGGACTTCTCAGAGTATTCTTTCACAAGTAAGTTTCTTCTCTCTCTGCTCTGTCTGCTTTGTTTTCTTCTGTAGTGAATTTCTTCCATTTGCATCCATTAGCTTTACTTTGAACATCATCGTCTCTGTATGAAGACATGTCAGCTTTAAGGGTTGAAGAAACATGTTGAAACAGTATTCATGATCTAATGATGACTTCTTCCATGAAAAGTTCCACAGAAATCATTGTTTAATGCCCTAAAACCATGATTTTTTATTGTAAACTGGATACCAGTATTTTTATTTGGTTCTTATACTTGAAGTAACAAGAATACATATGAATGAAGTCCTTAAGAAATCCTTGAAATCGTTTTGTTACTGTATAACATTCAGTTTTTGATGAATGAGTAACTAGAATAAATCTGACAATTCAATGTAATTACTAGTTAACAACCAACTGGTACCGAAACAGAAGGGAGTTAACATACTGGACACTCACTCCTGAACATTTAAAACACAACATATAATATTCACTATTACAGCATTCAGGGACCAACTCCAGCTCTGGTCTGTTGCAGTATTTCTGTTAACATGTAGCAGGATTTAATTCCTCATAGTCTCAGAGTAGAAATCTGCCAATTTGGGCTGCCAGAAGATAACAGATTTTTTTTAGTATATAATATTAGATTTGGTTTTATTGTATGTAAATATATTGTACATTACAGTGGTGATAGCATTGATGTGGTGATATTACCTGAGCCCAGCTGATATCAGAAAGGACGGTATTGTCCCAATTGTACTGCATCGTCTGCAAAGAACTTTACTGCCACTGCCTGCGTTTAGAAAGGTTGTATGTCTCATGTGTCTTTTGGCCAGTACAGTGTTACTGATTACAGTATATCTAAAACAACACATAACATGTCTGTTCTTGGACATCCCCACTGTAAATAAATGTACTGTAATACAAAAGCTCCGGGTAAAAAAACGTCATTGTTGTTCCACAGAAATGTTCCAGAGAAATTCTTTATCACCACGATAGTTTAAAAACAAAAGCGACCCAGCACTAAGTTGGTCTTGTTAAGGAGAACTTTGGCTCCTCTCACCATGTTTCATCTTTCAGTTTCATCAGAGGCACCAACCACTATCGCTGCCACCACTATGGCTCTTAGTGAGTATGCCAGTCCAGTCCAGCAGTGTGCAGTGTGTCTCTCCACCTCTGTGTCTCTTCCCTGCTTGGCCTGACAGTTAGTGTAGATGTTCATTTATTACTGTTGTAGCTCATAAACGGGCTCGTCTCTTTCTGCAGGTAGAGTATAGAGAAACAGCAAACTGAGTTGGCAACTTACTGGCTTTGCTAACCGACTTCTAATAGATTTTACTAACATTGAAGGACATAAAGGTTTCCCTTCTAATGGCCTGATTATATGATATTATGTGTGACATAATTAACACAACAAATCACAGAGAAAGAAACTGGCTGCAAAACTCCTTTTTTATATAATCGCTGCCATATTGGGAATAAAGTTAGTTGAGTGATATTAGAATAACACCGTGTTCATTAATAACCATGCTAACCTTTTTTTTTTTTTTTTTGAACGTATGCTATGCTAACACCTTATGTTGTTTTTATGTGAGATATAATTTGTTGTAAATGCCATTAATGTCATTATAACTTTAAACTGGTAAATGCAACTGAAAGCTCCAACCCAGTGTTAGATAGTACAGCCGTATCTGTAATTTAACAAGTATCGATGTCTTAAATTAGCCAAAGTCAATAATTAAATATTGATAAAACCCTAATTTTGTCATGGGGAAGCTGAGGAGGCTTGTGATGAGATAAATGTCTTGTTGGTTGGTTTAGTTGGCGATGATATAGACAGAAGTGTTTTGCTTCTGCTGCTTTGTTGCTGCTTTCTAAGGCGTCCAGTGTTGCTCTTTGCTTTTGGGATTCACAGGTAGTTTAATGGGACGTTAGGTCAGGGTGGAGTAGATTTATGATGGCACAGCTACCCAGATACCTGCTGCAGGTTATGATAGGTCGAAACATCGTTTAGCATTCATGCACGGTGTCCACTGTGTAACCTGTACAAGCTAAACGCTACATCAAAGTAGATTTGGTGTGCAAATTACATCCTTCATTAATTTAAGTCACAGTCGCCATCTTGGATTAGCTGTAACCATCGGTTGGTTAAACAATGGGCTAAAAATAAAAGTTATTCTGACAAAGGGATGTAACAAATTAAAAAAGCATTATTCCTGTTCTTTCTACTGCCTGCTTTCTGGATAACGGACCCTCATCACTGTAGTCTTATGGAGTTTGTTTGTCTATGCAAACAGTAACGTAAAGCAGATTCTTCTACTTGCTGTGACATTGTGCAACTTACATAACCAGACGATAGACAGAGCCGGGCCTGAGACAGTGACTTTATGGTTGTGTTGTGCAAATGCAGTAAGAGTTTGACTGATTGTACCTTTAACTATCTGACTGCTGATCACTTTAATCCGCCGTTTACACAAAACCTAAAGCAGCATTTGAGTTAACAGAGTGCAGTGTGTCAACAATCATGATTTGTGTATTTGCTGCAGGTTTATGGGAGTAATGGTTGCATGTCTATCGTTCTACGTGTGTTCCTGGCGTGTTGTATGTCCTTGCAGTGTCCCTAACTCAATATTTACCTTTGAACACATGTTTAATAACATCTGTCAGATACAGCCTTGGCTTTGCATTAGATTCTCATAGGACGTAGTTGTTGTATGTATGTGCTCCAGCAACTACACGGTTTTCTGCAAGTGTGAGCAAATGTCACAAATGCTTTTAGATCTAATGCAGACCTTATTTCTCCTGATGTTTCATGTGTTCATACTGTTGTCTGCTGTGTTGTGTGTCATATTTAGTTGGCATGGTATGTATTCCTAAAGATGCAGAGTTTCCTCTGTTCTTTTACTGTTTTTTTTTTTTCTCAGGATATCAAACATAACGCTGCATTTTCCTTTTCTCTCTTTAATTTATCATAATTCAACTTCATATTAGGCGTTAACGTTTCTGTGTAAAAACACAAACAAACAAATAAATCTGTCAGAGGAAAAGCTGTAGATTGTCGGGGTGCATGAGGCAATTCTGGGTGTTCAGTTTTGGTTGTATCTTAAAACCAACATTACTGTATTTGTTTGTTTATATTTATGTTGTGATGTTATACATATTTTCAACAACCAAAACTAAAAATCTGCAACTGCTTCATATATTCATGTTTTTTTATGTATTCAAAAAAATATCTGTTTATCTATTTATGTATTTCTTTTTGTTGTTTGTGTTGTTTTTGTATCATTTGGTCTCCTTTTGTTTATGTTGACATTTTCATCATTTCAAAAATGTTTTGTGTGTTTTCCATGTGCCCCCTTCCTGCCCCCCACCCCATCCCCAACCCTCCTTCCCCTATATTTCCCCGTCAACCAATCATATGCGTGCACATCATGTGACTTTGTCATGTGGCTCTTGCATGGTGCTGATGATGTCGTCTTCGCTGGCCAACAGAAGGTAATTTTGTTTTGTTTTTTTTTAGTTTGAGATCATGTGATCATTCAGAAAACATTTCTCTAATTAGACTCATAGATGACATAAAACCTTCAGTTTTATTTGGCAGTTTTTCATCCACCTTAATGACTTTCTGCAAACATGTAGTAAATATTTAGTAAACATGCTTCATTTCAACAGGATTTCATCTCGATCTGGACATTAATTATATCAGAAATACACACCAGGGTCTCATTTGATGTGGCTGCTAACTAATCCACTCAATGCTGCTGCTTGTACCATTATTTTTGTCTGTACATCTTACACATCTACATCGTAACACCTGGTAGAAATCTCAACATTCACATACAGAGACACCAATAAAATGTAATTCATATTGAATGGATTACACAGCTCAAACCAGTGGAAATGAATCTTTAAACACACGATCGATATATCGATGATGCAACACGTGCTGCAGACTGCAGTTGTAATTGGCTTCACACACATTTCATTTCATCGTTTCATTTGTTTGTTTTAATTTCAATTATATCAAAATTTGCTTCCAGGTCTTTTAAAATCAGATTTTACTTTGTTAAAGCTGCAGATTCATTACATTCAAACATATTATTTTATTTGCCACTGTAATAGCATTTAAACAAGAGCAGCCTCACAATGAGCCACTGACAATCTCCATCACATGCACTGTTAAACATAGCCCTCATACTCACCCATCAAGCTGATTCCTCATATTTTTCTTCAAGTGATTTACTCTACAGTAGCTGATGAACTCCCAGCAGCCCATTGCATTACTGCTGCATGCAAGTTTGTTTCCTCTTTCTTGTTGCATTCTTCTTCTTCTTCTTCTTCTGTCGTTTCCCAATGAAAATGTCCATGTCTGCATGTGTCTGCGTCTTTGGTGTCTTGTTGGTTCTTTTATTTCTACATATACTGTACATGCTAAATGCAACAGTATTATACATTTAAACGGTATCTTTGTCTTTCTTCAACAATAATTAATATTAGTGTTGGTGCAAACACTGCCGTTACATCAGGAAGATTAAATACCGAACCCACACCTTTGACTTCAATGATGTCTGTATCCTACAGCATGTGTGTTTTTAACTCTTGTTCAATTCTAACCACTTGTCTCTCAGTGTATGCTGGAAGATGAGGGAGGATGCTGAATGAGGTCGGGCTACATGTAGGACCACGCGCCACATGTTGCCCCTCCTCATGTTTAGCAGCATCCAACATTTCCAGCCTGCATGAAGGAGCTTCTCATTCTAACAACCTCTTTCTCTGTTTTAGCCTCTAGCCTAACTCAGAATGATGCTCATGGATAACAACACTGAATGTACCAATGTCTGCCTGCCACCGTGTTACTGCTGCTGTTACTAACTAACGTCTGATTTACTTCCAGCGTATGTCATGCTCACTCCAGTCTAGTGGAATACAGTTTGCAGTTTGCGCTCAGATGATCACATATGATCAAGAAGAAGTGCCTTCATGCATCCTCATTTGATTAACTACGAGCACTAACACTGACGTCTGAAATGTTAAATACTGCATCACG
Organism: Pampus argenteus; assembly: GCA_036937835.1. Classification (NCBI taxonomy): domain Eukaryota; kingdom Metazoa; phylum Chordata; class Actinopteri; order Scombriformes; family Stromateidae; genus Pampus; species Pampus argenteus. The sequence continues at coordinate 1,382,395 of CM072874.1, read as the reverse complement.
AACACTGAACATTTTTCTGTGTCTGTTTGAAATGTGTGTATGTATGTTTAATGCTGTTTTGTTTCCCCTTACCTACACACTGATCTGCCAGCAAAAGGCATGCATGTACATCTGCATCATGTGTTAGACTTCCAACCTGCTTATAGGCAGTTAATATCACATTGTTAGCACAGCACAAGTGTTATAACATAGTGAATCAGTTTAATAATATTCCAGGTCTAACTTCCTGTAACCAGTTTATACATAATAGATGCATTTGGGTTGTTAGTCTCCTCCCTTACAGCCGTTACACTGACAAGGGAGTAAAAGCCAACATCACACCTCAACGGTCCTTCCCTCAAGACTATGTAAATGTTATTAGAAGTAATAGAGTAACATGTCCAATCAAGGCCTACAGGCTCATTATCCAGAAACCCAGCAGTCATTACTCTGGAGGACAGAGCAGATAATGAGAAGCCTTGAGGAGAACAACACTTCAGCCACACAACAACCTCTGTCCCCTCACGCTGCCTGTACAGTGATATCAGGGAAGCATTATGGTCTGGGTTTAAATACTTTAATGCCAGACATGTTTTAAGGTTGAAAATCAAAAGACAGATTTGGATGTGTGGTCACTTTAAACAGCAAAGTTATAAGTAAGTGATGAGAACATAGTTATTGATCTGACCCTGGTAGATGATCGGGTTTGATCCATACTAACCCTGTGTTAGTACGTGTAACAATTTGATGAGAAGCATCATAAAACAGCAGCGTCTTCATGTGTTTGGTAGAAGTGAATCAGTTTTAGTTTAGCTGACCTTGAACACTTGAAGGTTTGTATTAAGGAGCTACAGACGGTGTTCAGGCAGCTGTTTTTAATGTAAACTAACCGTAACTTTGTGGTTTGTCCTGTGTAGGGGAACCAAGTGCCCCCAAACTAGAGGCCAAGATCCATAACTTGGGCAATTCTCTTAAGGTCAACTGGATCAAGCAGGACGATGGCGGTTCCCCCATTAAACATTACCTGATCAGATACAAGCCTGTGAGTATACCGGGCAAGGGTGGAACTGGTGCAACTTGTAATTCTTGCAATGTGTTCTTAAAAATATCAAATAAAAGCAAACTGAGTGTGCTGAAGAAATACCAAGTGACTGAAGTGTACTTTACGAAAAAAACAAAGTGTATAATGAATGTACTTCTCAATACTCCCTCGGAGTACTCCACCTTGTTATGTCTATAAATATTACATACATTGTGTGAATCACAGCTCTGTTGTTGGAGGGCACCAACAGAGCTACGATAACGTTCTCACCCTGCTTCTACTTCTTGTGCTAAGACACTTCTGTATTTATTGCATAGAGAAAATATTAAATTGATCTTCTCATATAACACTTGGTTAGACAGCAAATATAACACTTTCTCAAAACTCAGAGTTTTTCTTTTACGGCTCAGGAATTTAATTTCTCTCAAACTTTAGTAATTTTCTCAGAGAACAGTTGGTCTAAATCTAACTGAAACTCCAACCTCATACTTTAAACTACTGCTCAGATTTACCTTCGTATAGTAATGATTTTTATTTTATAAAGATTATTAGCAAATGTTATATACAGTAGATTCGTTCACATTTCACATGATTCCTGTGCTAAAAAATGTGCAATAAGACTCCACATGCAGCTTGAGAAGTAATCTAAAATGACCCTTTCCTCTCTTCCCTACCTTGCTTTCTCAGAAGCACGTATCTGACTGGAAACCAGAGATCCGCCTTCCTCATGGCAGTGAGCATGTGGTGCTGAACGGCCTGGAGTGGAATACAGAGTATGAGGTTCACGTGGTGGCAGAGAACCAGCAGGGCAAGTCTGAGCCTGGGATCCTGTCCTTCAGAACAGCTACAGAGCCCACTACCATCCCAGGTACTATTCCTATCATCCCACCCCCGTGCATCCACACACGCCAGCCACAGTGCACAAAGGCTCCCACCGTGACCAGAAAGGCTCTTATTCGGATCCGAGATTGATTCCAGGTGCTTATTGGCTACAGGATCTTCTCTGTTTGTCATATGGAGGAGATGCACTGTTTATTATTATCTCCTTGTTGGTCCAGTTCATAACAAAACTTAAATTACATGATGCAATCCCTACTGAAGTTAAAATCAAGGACTTAAATATTCACCTGAAGAAGTTAATATTATGGCATATACGATAAGTCTGAAATGATGGGAGTCAGCGTAGCTTCACAGAACCATGTAAAAACAAAAAGCACTAAATGCAAATGAGGTGTCATAAAGATGAATAATGAGGAATATATTTCTCCAGCATGACGTTTTATATTTATGTAAAGCCTTGTTGATTAGATCCAGGTTATAGGGAACTAAACTGAGGCCTAGTCCACACGTGTAGTTACTGTTTAAAACTTTGTTCAGTTGCAGATGTGGCCAAAATAGTGCTGCTATATATGTTTGCACATAAATACAGTTTTGCTAACTTTATATTAAAGTGTGATAACTCTTCGTTATCAGTCCACAACTACGATTCGCCCCTTCTTCAATGCACCATTGGAGGTAGTAGGTTTCTGATTGGCCAACATGGCTTTAGGGTTAGGGTTATACTGCCACCTGTTGCTTTGGCATGCTCATGACAACACTTAGATTTTGCAGCTGCAGTAAAGTTTAAGGTATGACCTTTATAACCTTGGTGCCATCACATAGGAGCAAAGACTAGACGATAAAGGACGGCCAGTTCAGTACTGAAGCAGGTTTTAAATAGCAGCATTGAAAGACAGACAGACGGCTGTAAGACAGGTGAGGTGTGCTGTAGGTGTGACAAGGTGGAGGTGGGAATGCATCAGGGATCAGCTCTGAGCACCTTCCTGTTCGCTATGGCTGACAGACGAGGTTAGACAGGAATCTCCATGGACTCTGATGTCTGCAGATGACACGTGATCTGTAGTAAGAGCAGGGAGCAGGTGGAGGAGAAGCTAGAGAGGTGGAGGTTTGTCCTGGAAACGAGAAGAATGAAGGTTAGACGGAGTATGTGTGTGAATGAGAGGGAGCCGAGTAGAAGAGTGAAGTTACAGAGAGAAGAGATAAAGAAGGTGGAGGATTTTAAGTATTTAGGGTCAACAGACCAAAGAGGAGATATATGGATGTAGTGAAAGAGGACATGAAGGTAGTTGGTGTGAGAGAAGAAGATACAGAAGACAGGGTGAGATGGAGACAACTGGTTCACTGTGGAGGGAAGAGAAGGGAAAAGAAGAAAGGAGAAGAAGAAGAAGATTGAGAACAACAAAAAATAATCATTTCAGTAAAAACGCACAAGCTGTGACTTGAAGCTGGCTCATCTGAAGTTTATATTCATTTTCCGCCTGGCCTGTACTCTGTCTTTCTACTGTCAATGCCAAACGTCTGCTTGTTTCCAGTTATGTCTCCTCCACCTAATCCTTTCCACTTGGAGAAATACATTTCTCAGGTTTTTCATGCACAGAGCACCTCATTTGCATTTTAAAACGCTCACTTCACAGAATTTCAGAGGCCAGACTGCACAAGATCAACAATAACTATTGAAACCATATGGGAAACAGAGAAGTATTCACTGTGTTGCTCCTCGTCCTTGATGCTCCGCTGCTGCAGATATAAGCCAGCATCATGGCACTCTGCTCTCCTGGTTTTCTGTAGCGTTGCTGCTCAGGTTCACTGAGCAATAAAGTCGGAGCAGATATCAGTCTGACCAGGAGCATCTTTTCCAGTTAATACCAAATCCTGGTGGTCACGGTTGGCCTTTCCTCTGTTGTTGTTGTGTTGTGTATAAGATGCACATTTTAACTTGGGCTGCCTCCCCATCACACCACGCCTGAGCCATGACACAGTAGAAACGTCTCGATCATCCAGCTGACTGTTTTGTCTTTTCTTCCATCCACACCTTCAGTTTCACGGTTTTCTTTTCTGCCCTCTTCTTCCTTCTCAGGACGACTTAATTGATTCAATCATAATTCAATTTAACTGTCAAGTAAACATCAAGGAATCCAATAAAATGTCATTAATGTTATAAATTAGATTTGAAGAAAATGAATGAGTGAAGGAAATGAGAGTCTAATTAATCATAATTAATTAGCTTTGGGAATAGTTAGTGTTCACTGTTATCTCATGCCTTCAGAGCTCAGTAATTATCCACAATACTAAAAAACAACGCTGAAGAGAAAGAGAAAATAATTTACAATAAAATAAATATTTAAAACAATTTCCTGTAATATATATGTGGTTGTTAAAAACTATAAATATATTTATTGAATATATATTTCTATGTCTTCAGTAGGATTTTTGACAGTAAGATAAATATGCAATAATTCCAGCTACAACAACGGTATAATTAGTGGACTGCAGGGATTCAGGCAGCTGTTGGTAAAAGCTTTCTTGGATTATTTTTGCCTTTTTTTTCTCTATATAATAATTAATAAATCAACCAGGTAAAATAATATATCTCCTGATAATAGATGGATTTATTACAAAGTAAGTGAAGTGAAAAGACCACGCTGCTATCCTCTCCCTGTGTTACTTATTTATTCCTTTACTTTCACTTCCCTTCATACATTTTACAAACTCCTTCACCGACTCTCTCATCTTTTTTTTTTCCACATTCTCTTCTATTTTTACTCTTTCCGCCAGCCTCCATCTTTCACTTCCACTGCCAGCCTTAGTGGGTCTCACATTTCAGGGCCGGGACTGACCTGCACATACAGTGTGTGTCCTAGTTAGGTGGGGATGCAGCCCTTACAGTCTTTGCATGGTGCCACTTCCAACTGGATTAATTTTGTGTGTACTTTACTGGAGACCCTAAAAGGCATTTGCTGCCAGTGCATGGCACATAAAGAAACCAATTATTTTCTTCTTCATGCGCTTGCTGGGCAACAGTCATGTAGCAGTGGGAGGTTTGGATCACTTAAGATATTACCAGTTCACACGGGCTCCATCCAAATCAGTCCTCCTTTAATTATGTCTTACGTATTATTTCCAAGTTGCTGCATGGGAAATCTCTGATGGTGATGTTTAGCTGCAACATCTGCATTTACTTTCAGCAGGATTCACAGCTGTTCTTCATAACAGCTGCTCTTGTAAACATATACCGGCTTTATGTGCTAAATTGGCACTGCAATGCAAATTGTGAATGCAGGTTTGATCCAAGGTTGAGTTTCAATCTGTTTCATTTTGTTTGTTTTTCATTTTTTCAAACACAGTCACACACACACACACACACACACACACACGAATAGTTTGATTGCATTTTCTATTTCTGAAAACATCCCAGTGTTAACTTGTAAATGTATGAATCTGTTGTATCAGATAGAAATTGGCTCGTGTCATTTCTGTCCCCTGCAGGTGCAGCCGGGCAGCATTTGAATCTCAAAGACTTAAAATAAAAGAAGTCAAAATGTTGCCCGGCTGTGGCGACACAAAACATGCCAAATAAAACACAGCCTTTGTAAATTTGGTAATACAGATAGAAACGTGACAGGTGTTGACAACTGATCCATCCAAATCTCCCCAGCTAAGGTTGACGTTGGAGTAAAACTACAAAAAAAAACAAAAAAACGCTATTAACTTTTGCAGTTTTGATAACATGAGATCATCCGTTCATCCGTGTCATGGACTTGACCTTCATAACCAGCTTCTGTTGTGGATGTGTGGTTTTGCATGGCCTGCCATGACCAGTGGTGTAGTTGTAGCATACAAAGTGCCCCCACCCTCCCCTTTTTCTACATGTGAAGTACTCTACGAACAGCAGAACCACTTTAGTGATTATAGTACTATAAAAACGCGTATTTAAAACTGTCTCGAGGAAATGTCATTAATCTTTTACTTAATAAAAAGAATAATATCGCCTGGATTACAGGTTGATCAACGTAATGAGGAAACGTTTCTAATAAATGCATCTGCAAAGTTGCTAAAACATAATTTGAAATGCACCTAATTTCTGAACATAGTGCTGTTATTCTGTCAGTAATAGGATGTAGCAGCAAACCAATCTACATGGATAATAAGGGAGCTGCTGATTTGATATTAACTTGATTGGTTTTTTTCTCAGTCCGTATACGAGCCTTTGGATCAAAACCGAGAGGCCCTACTGTGTCCATAATCTCTCCATTAACGACCTGACGGTTGAATTAATGAGGTTTTTAAATCAAGCATTTGACAAGTAGGTTGTGTTTACCTCACTTTACACCACTGGCCATTCTGAATGAGAGATGATAGGTTGTCTGTATCTGTCTGCTGCTGATTCAAACCTAACCTGAGAGAGGCTGGTCTGTCTCCCTTCATTACCTTCATGTCTGTGACCCTCCACCCATGCCTGTCATGAACCGTGTGTCATTAGCCGTGCTGCTAACATGCTATGACTTCTTTTTACGTTGATCCTCTAACTTAGACTTCCTTTTTTTATTCCTCAGTTCAGTCTCTAATGACCTTCCACACTTGTATTTCTGTATTTCTGACCTATTTTTCTATCTCTCTCCCTCTTTTTCCCTCTTTCTCTCCTGCTTCCCTTTTCTCCGTGTCCTCTTCCTGTCTTCATGTGTGATCTTCTTGGGCACCTATGGACCATGACATTGTCATATACACAAATTTCTTTCTTTGTTTGTGTTTTTATTATGTGTTTTTTTTTCTTGTCACACTTTTATTGCTATAATTATCACTCCAAAAAAAAAAAAAAAAAAAAAAAACTCTGATGTGGTTATTGAAATATATATTTGTCATCAGCTACCCTCGGTTGCCGATGTGTGACGTACAGTCTGGCGGCTCTTCTGCTGTCCGTGCTGACTGTGCTCTGGCTCTCATAAACTGATTTCGTTCAAGGAGAAAGGATAGTCTGAGCCTATAAAATCTTTGGGCGCGACTCCTTTGCTTTCTATGCCTTTTGACCCTTGTGCAGCCACACACAAGATATTATTAAATAAAAAAAGAATAAAAAAGATGAAGAGTCAAGACATTGGTTTCATGATGTTATTACAGGGTGCTCAGTACTCGCATCATTCTCAAATTTCGGGGATTTAGATTCTGTTAATATTTTGTTTTCATCTGTTTTCATGTTGTAAATGAATAGATTCAGAAAGGGACATTTTTAGAGGGTTTTGTCAAAGTTACAAGTTGGACTCGGGTTCTCTATTGGGATATAACGTAGACAAATTATCGCCACTTTGTTTTAGATGTGGTTAGTAACACATTCATAATGCCTTAATGCGATCTTAAGAGGGGGTGATAAATGGAAATATTCCCTGTTTGATTATGTGTCTACAATGATCTAACTGGAAGACATGGCAAATGTAAAGAGACTTTTATTTTGGAATTTATTGCCTATTAAACAGACACATCACACCACTGTTACGTCAAAGATGACATAAAAGCATGAACACTGCATGAAAGCTGACACAAGGCATGACCCAGTATTCATGAACGCTATGCAGCTGCTTTGAAGCTCCCCAGTCAAGCATTATGAATGTGTTAACCAGGTGATGAGTTAAAAAAAAAAAAAAAAAAAAAAAAAATGCTGTGCCTAATTTTTGTGTTTTGGATGTCCTGCTGTACAAAATGAGGAAAGACGACACTTACAGAGTAATTTAACATTGGCTATGGTCGGAGAAATCAATTTTCAAGGCACTTTCAGTTTAAAATACATTGTTATGTAATCACCCGTTCAGGATATGACAGACGGCTGTGCAGAGAAACGAATCATGTGTTGTGACAAAGTGTACATACTCTTTTCAAACTGAAGTACAAGAAATCAGCTGATGAGTTTGACGATCCATGTTCTCTTTTTACCTGAAAGCAGAGAAATGTCTGAAAAAAAAAAAACGTAATTGCAACAGTTGTTAAACACTAAAAATCTCATTTTCAATAATGTGAAATTATTTTCATTCTTTGAGACCTTTTTGTAAGTACATATCAGTGTATTTCCATGTAACCACTGTAGGGTTGAAATAAATTGTGTTTCTTTTTTTCTTTCATGAAAGTAATGGCTCTCCTACGCTACAGTATAGCAACTAAACTACTAAGATGTGTGACATAGTGTTGACTTGTTCTGACTGTTCATGGCCTGGATTGTGAAAGTGATTTTAGCCCTTTTTTCTCTGGAGCTTTAACAAAATGTCTGTATTCTGCATTCAGTGTTACATTACTCCACACACGACTGTTAAATCCAGATGTTGAAAGCGTAGAAGCCTGGCTATAGCCTAAAGCAAAAGATACGATACGGCATTTGGAACAACAATGAACAAATGGAAGACAGTTTACAATGAAGAGTGGCTTTGGCCCACCGTTCATCACGTTCCAGCCTTTTGGATGATGAAATAGACCCACTATGCAAAAATGCATCGTCGGAAACATCCGTCACCACATGTAGGTATCACTATTAGGCTCTATAATATCCAATACAATCCATATGATTTGATCCGATGTTCTCATTGGCTGGACAACATTGTTTATTTGGTTGACAAAGAGGCCAAACAACAGATAACGTCAGGTTATACCGCCGTCCCTAAGGTCATGTGACTCTATCATAACGTCACACACTCAGCTATTGGACAAATCTGTTTTAATGGTCATTTTTTTGGGGGTCATTTGATCAAACGTCTGATACTGATGTTCCTGGGACGATCGATCGTCTTAATATCGAGGCAGCCGAGCAATTTAGGAATTTCAAAAGTTATTTATAAAAGCGGTGTAGAAGAGTAACGAGCCTCATCAGAGTGTAGTTTACTCAAAGCCCTCCGTACAGTTTCCATTTGTTCAAACAATTGTTCCACGCTTTGCTCTGCAATGCATTGAAGTCCTGCAGAGTAATGAGAGGTGAGGGATGCCGTGTATAAACCAAGAGACTAGAATCACCTACAGCCATGATCAACAACAGTTTAATGTGAGAGAATTAATAAAACATTGATACATTTTCAGTAATCAGACAGATGTGAATGGTGATTGTTTTCTCAGCATTCATTTAACAGGAGATTCAACTGTAAGTTACTCCACATTACACGGTGCAGACGGGTTGGTGTTTAACATGGTGAGAGGAGTGATGTGCAAATCAACCCACTCGTGTCGTATTTATGACTCCTTCAGTTTTAAGTGTGTAAGCACCGATCATACCGCATACTCAACTTCTCATTTGAAAATCATAAAACTCAAAAGGTCTCGTAGCAAGAAGCACTTCAGCTCCAAATAAGCAAATGTTTTTCCACCTGGTCTGTAAACCTTTGGGCTTTGGATGAGCTTCTCAGGTGAATGTAGCTCACGAGGCTCTCGGCCTCTGACTTCGACGCTCCATAAAACTCGTTTCTTTAAACCAAGTACGGTAAAGCCCTGTTTGCCCAAACAAATCTGCATCATGACTTCTAGGCCGTCTTTCCTTACTGGCTCAGGACCTAAAATGAGACTTATATTCTTTCATTTTATCGTCCACAACGCTGCTGTTTAATCTCAACTAAGTTCTGTCAGAAGGATAATAAGTGCTTACGACCCCCTTGAGATGTACTTTGTCACTTGTTGGTCCCTCCTGAGTAACGATAGTGCTGATCCGTGCTAAGGGATTTTTCATTTTTGCTAATCAGGATCTTCATCTAAGTGTGTGCAGAAGACTATTTCTCTCCTCTGAAGCAATGCGCTGCAGGCTCGCTGCATGCAGGCTGCAGGAAGAGCTGCTTATTGTTCACGAATCTACACATTTACGACCAAAAAACATTTCCTCAGTGTGTTAACTTTACATGATTCATGAGATATTAATGTAGATGTATTTAAGAAGACATGAACCCTACTGTGATCATCTCTTTAATGATGATTTAATGGTTAATGTCACTGTATTAGATTAGATATATTATAAAGTGGATCTTTTTTGCTAATGCTTCCTCTACTCAGTGACAATGACTCAGCATTTCATATTTTTCATGGCAATATACACATCGGTCCGTAGGGCCTGATGCCTCGCTGGTGACTGAAATCTTCATTTAAACGCTTGAAAACACACACACACACACACACACACACACACACACAAACACACATACACACACACTCCTTCCTGCATGAAGAGTTTCCAAAGATCTTAATCAGTCGGAGAGGAAGTCAGTTGTCAGCATTATTCTGCTTCCTCGTGTCCAAAAAGAAAACAGCTTCTTATTATGTTAATGGTGGTGCAGCGCCACACTGTGGCAGAAAGACGCCGGTTTGGAATATAAATTATAACATTTATAGGTATATTTACAGTTCTTATTAGTTGTTTTATATAGTTATTAAAACCTCTTTATGAACTGTACAAGGTCTTTTATTTTGAAAATTTTACACCACAATGTCAAGTCAGTTTTATTTAAAGCCTCATCACAGATCACAATCTGTACATCCTTAAACGAAAAAGTGTTGGGGAGTCTTTAAGGTCACATGGTTCACATGGTAGTCGCTGGACGTAAGCAAGACATAATTATTCTATGAAGTATAGCCTCTATTTAAATACGCCATCCGATGCATCCGATGCTATAATGATATGTAAATTAACTGCCAATATAAGGTTGTTTTTTATTAATGCGCTGGTACACAGGTTGTCTATGCTGGACAGCGAGCAGTTATTGATTTCTCAGGAATATGTGTTTTCTGGTGAAACCGAGGCTTATCACATGCAGGCCAGTCATCTGGGGATCTACCTCAGTACTGTAGCTGACAAGCCTGGAAACTGAGATGTTTGTGTAGTCCATCCTGACATGTAGATTTGTGTTTTCTCCCTCAGTGTCCCGCTTGGCTCTGAGTACACGCCACATGATTTATTGTGCCTGTTAAAATGCAAATGAGGCAATGGGCCGAAGAAAAAAAAAACAAGCGTTGTCTGCAACACCTATATGTCTACGGAGCTGCAGCACGCTGCTGCTGTTTGATTACAACCATCAGACAAAATTAAGGATTGCAGCCAAGAGTATGAAGATGGTAAATTTAAATGAAATGTCTAGATTAAACACGCGCTGTGATTTCACTTGAAAATGTGCAATAAACACAAACAGGAGATGTTTAAGAGGCATAAAAACTCATTTAAAAAGAAACATTATCAATCGCAGCAAAGCGTGTGGCACAAGTGCAAATCATGTATGAAGAAGCCCACATTTCAAAACAAAACTGTCCTACTTCAAAGACCCCGAGGCTTACTTGGTATGTCCAGCCGGCGCTTGTTAACTCATAAAGTGGTAAATATGTCACATAAACTGGATCAATGAAAAAAACAAACCAATTATTGTAAATTATGGAAGCTTAAAGAGCCTGGACGTGTTCATAACTACATCAGCTGTTTAAATCATTAACAGATACTATGAGTGGATCAGTCAAGTGTGGTTCATTATGATTGGATGGGTCAAATCCCAAATCCTATTTGATTGGACAAATCTATGAATAGAAAGAGACTGAAAAATAAGTCATCACAGATATAGATAAAATAGTTTTTGACATGTGATAGATACCAAAAGATAATAGAATAATTAACAGCACGGGATTAAAATGTGCTTTTTATTCTTGTATTATTTCATATTCTGCTGTTTGTTATATTTGCTGTTTAAGGCGGGGCTGGTATCCGGGGTAAACTCTTCCTCATGTGATCTGTCAACAGTGTGAAATGTCTCTGCATCATCAGCATCAGCTCCAGAAAGCCGTGCATATAAATTCAGAGGAACTGACACTTAATCCTGATGTTTATGGGTGATGGTGGAGATGAGAGTCGGTTGTTGCTGCAGGAAATATATCAATGTCTACATATGAACAGTAATCTGTGGTAACACCATTAAACATCAACATGGCTTCAGGAAAAAAGCAAATTCAAACAGCACTAATGTGGTTTATGTTGAGTTTTACCTGAAGCTTCAGGCTGTCAGGAACTTATTCAGATCATAATAACGCTCCGCATTAAAACTGTCCCTCAAGCAGTCGCAATAATTAATGCAATTTTGCAAACATTAACGCAACTTTTCCTCATGAAATGATCAAATCAACAGACCACTTGTGATTTAGACCAACTTTCACATTCATGGTAATTCACATCGGCCCATAGGAATTGAATTGCTTGCAGTTTTTCCCAATTTTACTGCAAAAAAACCACATAAAACACACAATTGTAAGAAAGGCACCGCGTCACACGTTATAAATGTCAGTTCTGGTAAGTGGTGTTTGGTCCGTTTGAAGTGACGATCTTTCCCCACATTAAAGAAAAAGTTTATTGTCATCATGTCTCTTACAGAATATATAATGAACACTTGTGTTTATGTCCATTGATGAATTTTCATCTTTTAGCAGAGACTTTGTGATAGACTTACATGTTTTTCCTTTAAAAGCCTGATATCCAGCTTTTCTGCTGAAATGCTCTTGAAGTTTGCATCCAAATATTGAAATCTGACCACCATTTATTAGTGTGGGTTTCTAGAAATGTCATCAAATGCCAAAAAACGAATGAGAGAACTAAAAAATGCAAAGCTGCAAAGCTCCTGAGCTGCTTTGGACGTCTAAATCCTGTTTATTCTATCCTGCATATAATCTCCATGTGCATTAGTTTATGTGAAATAGTCTTCAGGAGAAGATAACATAATGCACTTTACCCTCGAAGTAGAATTAGAAACATGATGAACAGCTGCTGCGATAACCTTTTATATCCAAAAACATATGAGTCATGTTTAAAACAGCAGCAACAATTATCCATGAAATATTTCAAAATCTGCAGATGATGTGTCATCATGAGGTTGGAGATCCTCTGAGCGTCACCAGACGTTTGAACGTTACTTCTGGATGGATTTAAATGTTGTTACAGACAATCATATCTATAATTTATTTATTTGTTTACAGCATAAATATTTAAATTGTCAAGTCATGAAAACATGTCTCTATATTACTACAGTGTAATATAATATTTGTATTATCACCTCTTATTAAAGAGTAGAACCACAGGTGTGTCGTGTTCACATCCTGGTTTAGATATGTGCTTTCTCAGATATGAATAAATTAAACACCTCAAGTGTGTCGGCCATGAAGACTCAATATTTCAGTATTTTTATGATTTTTCTGGCACGATTTGTCTCTAAATTCCTTCAAACACACTTGAGGCAACTGAAACCTGAAAGAGTGAATTAAGAGCTTGACTGCATTCCTCATCATCTCTCTCCGTCTCTCTTTCTAACTTTCTTTCTGTCCCCTCTCCTTCATGTTACACCCTTTCCTTTCTCCTAACTCTTCTTCTCCCCCTTTCTTTCCTGCCTGTTTTGCTTGCGTGTCCCCTCTCCCTGTCCTTGTCCTTCAGATGCCATGGACAGTGGCTCAGGCCTGGGCACCGGCGCCATCGTAGGCATCCTCATTGTTGTCTTTTTCCTGCTGTTGGTGGGCGTTGACGTCACCTGCTACTTCCTCAACAAGTGCGGACTCCTCATGTGCATCGCTGTCAACTTCTGTGGGAAAACCGGTCCGGGTGCCAAGAGCAAAGACATCGAGGAGGGCAAGGCAGCATTCACGTAAGTTAGTGAATATCTGGTGGCCGCTTTAGAGCCCATTAAATGTCTCAAGAGACGGGTTCGACCAAAACAGAGCTAAGAAAACAAAGAAACAGGAGTGAATGTTACATGAATCAACTCCAAATGAAAGCTGATGTGTTTAATTATCATCAACTGTGCAGGTGACACTTAAAGCACGAAGCAACGATATTTAATTCTCATTACGTTGAAACTTACGTATTGACTTGTTCTTTCTGTTCAGTATATTAAACTCTCTCTTGTTGCACCAGCTATTAACACAACAAACAGATATTTCAGCTCCGCAGCTTTACTGAGAGGGAATCATTTGTAAAGAGGTGATATTTGACACCTCAGATCTAAACGTGTCACTTCCAAGCAAGCAAACGCTTTAAAGCTGAGCACAATCACAGAGCAGGGAGTGATGAGAAGAGACGGGCCCCCCGAGGAAACATACAATCAGAGCCTGCAGGTGGATGCAGGTGGATGCAGGCGGAGGAAGATCAAATGTTGAAATGAGACAATGAACGAGTGTTTAATAGCTTAAAGGAATATTCAGCACGTTTTCATGCACATTTTACTTTAAACTTTCCTTCACATTGCTGCAGAATGTTTCTTTAAATAGTGTTTTCTATCACATGTCTTTGGTTTGATATCATTATATTATTACGTCACTGTCTTCTGTGATATGTCAATATTCAACAGCGACAGTAAATTTCATTTCCTGTTGCACTCTGACAACAGGAAAGATGAGTCTAAGGAGCCCATCGTTGAGGTGAGAGCGGAGGAAGAACACACCCCAAACCAAGAAGGAGGGGGTCCCACTGAGCCCAACGAGACCACACCTCTAACAGAACCTGAGTGAGTACGGCGCCGGGCCACACGCCGTCTACACGCAGTCTACACGCAGTCTAAATGGCTGTCTACATGCAGTCTACACGCAGTCTACACGGCTGTCTACACGCAGTCTACACGCCGTCTACACGCAGTCTACACGCCTGTCTACACGCCTGTCTTTTCTTAGGTCCAAACTAGATTCGGCACCGATTAGATCGCTGCTACAAACACCGTGTGTGCTCAGCTCAGCTGTCTTTTCTGCACATGAACTCCGTCTGTGTTAATCAGTCAAACCAACATGAATTACAGTTTCTATTTTCATGCTGCTGGAGAAGACGGACCGTTTAAAGTTAAAGTTGTTTTTTCACTTCACAAATGTGTTTAAGCGTATTTGCTTTTGACAGTAGTGTAACTGAATGGTGGAGACTCACACAACCCTTTCATATACGGGTGTATTAACCCTTTATTTACCATTAAAACCTGGAGCTCGTACTTTCACATACACAGTATCACGTCCTGAGTGGATTTGCATTCACTCATCTAACAACAGACGCAGCTTCCTCTGCTCGACTCCCTTCTGTCTATATTTTATTGTGGTATTGTGTTTTTTTTGTTTACCCCTCCACGAATATTGTGTTGCTAACATTTTGATTTCATAGATGCACAGTAGCATTCACTCTGCCTTGTTTATGCCCTGACCTGCGCTCTCCTTTTACTCCTTTATTTCTCTCGTTGTCCTTTTTCTTTCTTTCCCTCACTTTTCTGCTCGCCGCCCCTCACTCTCCTCCCCCGCTCCTTCCCACCAAACAGGCCTGCCGCTGCAGACACCACCTCCACGGTGGTGAACCTGCTCCCCTCCACTACCACTAACTCAGTTGCTGAGAGCTTTAGCACGGCGCAGAGCAGTCCTGCTAGCGAGTGCACCACGCTAACCACCAGCGCCTCCAGCCCAACCAAAGCCAAGTCCTCCCCAAAAAACAGCCCTGCTGCCCAGTCCAGTGCGCTTAAAGCTCACACCCAGCCTGATGTCGGACCCCTGGTCGACCTGAGCGACACCCCTAAAGCCCCCCCCTCATCCAAACCGACACCCCTTCTCTCAGAGCCAGTCAGCCCGCCCTCTGCTAATGCTGACGGGCCACAGAACCAGCGTGACCCAGTCAAAGCCCCTGAGAGCAGCCAGAATAAGGACTTAGAAGTAGACGGCCCGACCGAGGATGCACCTAATGTCCTGTGCACAGACTCGACCACACCGGCCCAAAATGAGTATGAACACTTCCATTTCCCTCCACGTGTCTCTTCTGCTCTGGTAGCATCCCAATAGGCCACAAGTGCACCGTTTTTAAAGGAAAATTTCACCCTAAGATGTAAACACGTCCCCAGAACACATGCATGATTCTGGTATGTTACATTTCAAGGGTTTTGATTTGTTACCATCCTTTCACTTTCCCTTATTATACCTGAATAGCTGAATATTACAGCCATCATGTTGGCCATAAGCAAAACAAAGCTTGATTAACATAAGTAAAAGGCAGTCAAAGCACGTGACGGATAAGATACAGTTTAATTGAGGACATGTGCATCCAAATGACAGAAACAGATGAACTGACCGGCCTTGCTTTCATTCATTTCTCACAAACACTGAAAAGCTCACCTGCACACAAAAACAGGAGGCTAAAAGCATAAAAGCAATCATGTAGCTGAGATCAAAAGGTTTTTCCAGCTTAATTACACCGTGAAGGTGCTAAAGTGTAGAACAAACCTGAACCACAGCAAATGACTCAGTGGCCATTTCATCGGTGCTTCTGAGCCTTGCAGTGTTTTTTAACCATATTTCCTGATTGCAGAAAAGATCCAGAGGCAGATGAAGCAGTGTGTCCACCAGAAGCAACCCTATTAAACCATAATGAATGCAGACAGAAACCATGTTGCAATTAGGAGAGAGGAACAGGGATTTGATTGCAGATATGCTCCAATTTTCAAGAGCTTTTTTCACATTGAAAACATTTCAGCGTTTTCTGGGCGTGAATATGGCTTTCTGGAAAATATGGACGGATTTACAAAGAAATAGTTTGGGTGGAATTTTCCTTAAAGAACGGCCGATTTATGCAGGAATATGATTGTTTGGGATGCCACCAGTGTGTGTCTGTCACCATCCAACCACCACGTCCACCTCCACCTCCACCCTCCACCTCCACCACCACGTCCACCTCCACCTCCACGTCCACCCTCCACCTCCACCTCCACCTGTCTGTCTGCTGACTTCATGCACTCAACCTTTCTCTTAATGCTTCTTTATTATTTCACTCAACCAGTAAAACGAACGGACAAGTGACCTCGGACTCGTACAATATTATCACAACTAAAACTTAATTCAGCCTCAACGTCATCAAATGTGTCACATTAAACTCTTTAAACTTCTGAAAGTTTCATTTATAATTATGTTTTTTTTTTTACTGCTAATTAAATAAAACTGAACTTATCAGGCAGAAAGACGCTGCTGCTATTTAATTTACAGCTTCAGTCCCTCCTGTGCAACACAGAGATGTTGAGTTTCCTACTAAAGGATCTACTCTACTCTGCTTTTGCTGTGCAGCGAGACTGGAAGGTTATTTCTCTAACAGCCTTTCTCTGCTTTTTGTCTTGTTTCCTGTAGAAAGCCTTTATTTCTGCTATAACAGGTTATTATTTTGAGCTTCCTGATGTTCCTGATTCCTGACAGCCTGTGAGGATGATGAGAAAGCTACTGCAGAAGACAAATTACAGAGGCTTACTGACAATCACTCCACTTTCTCTCCCTTCTTCATCTCATGCTTTGCTCACTCGGATGGCCAGAAGAAGATGTCAGTGATGAAGTATGGGGAGTTGAGAGCTGGCTGGAAGCAGGGCTCTTGTCAGCTCAACTTCACCTTGATAAAACCAAACTTGTCATTGGAGGGATTTTTCTTCATAACTCTTTGACAGGACTGAAGCACATCTCTGCCACTGATCTATGTGGTGATCCTTCTTCAGCATCCCAACACTTCAATGTCTTGTCAGGCTTCTTGTGGGTTTATTGGATTTCTGAGTGGCATTCTCCTCCTCAGGCCCATTTTTCTCTCTACGTGTCGTATATATATATATATATAAATACAGTATCTCTCACGATGCTGCTTCACACCACATTTTAAACAGAATTACTTAATTAATTAATTAAAGTCCATTACGTAGATATATGATTAACTGGATTGTTAATCAAGGTCAGTACAAAGTGTGATATCAGTGCAGATTGATGCTGGAAATCGCATCAATGTGACTTGACAGTGACTATCTGGACCTGTCTGTATCTGCATTGAACACCTTTATGGATATTAACGGGGACATCTTTAAGTTGGAGGATGAATCACGTCTGTGGTGACCTGCTTCCCTTTTCTAGCAGCACAGTAGAAAATAATGTGTTCATCTTCGCTTCAGCAGCATCAGACAAACCTGTCAACTAATTCATAATCCAGGAGACGAACCTGTTTGTGCTGCAGCGCCACCTTCGGTTGTAGCTGCTGGTTGACTCCGGTGGAGCTTCAGACTTTCTAAACACGAACACACGGTTTAGTTTTCAGATTTCGGAGGGCTGTTTCAGTTTGAGGCCGTCAGGGTTGGATTTATTTATGGATGCTGTATGTGGGACAGTCTCTGGCCTGACTTTGTAAATCCCACAGAGAGCCTGTATGTGTGTCAGCAGGATGTGAGAAGTGTATTGATTTGAAATGGCCATTTGAGAGCTGACACGGAGGACAGAAGAACCGGAGCCTGTATGTGACGCAGCAGTGAACTGTCACGTTTTTTCACTATACTTTCAAAAGCAAATGTATTCCAACAACAGCAGAAAACGTTGGACTTAAGTGAAGTGCGTCTTTAAAGTCTCTTCCCGTCGTGTCCCGGCTCAGTCCAGACGACGTGTAATCCTCTCGTGTATTGTAGTTTGTGTTGTAGGTTATGCATCAGTCTTTTATTCCTTCATGCATTGTGCCTACTGTACTGGTCCTGTCTCATTCCACATCAGCATTCATTGTTCCTTGAAAATAGCTGTGACATCCATGTACTCTTATTTGATGTCTGGCTAGGATAGTGAGCTTGATCCCATTATGTGTGAAATACATTCAGTTCCAGGAGGGAAAACAAATTCCCTCAAAGCATCTTGCATGTTCCCCTCCCCGTTTTTTTTTCTCCTTTCTTTGAAAAATGACACAAAAGGCAGCTCAGAGCAGACAGTTTAGCTGTGTGATTCACCAACTGAATCTCCTTTCTGTGTTTGTCCTCATAGCGGGAAGACTGTGAAGGATGAAAACACTAAAGACGAGACCGAAGTGAAGAACGCCACAGCCGAGGTGAAGACGGTTCCCAACGAGGCTCCCCAGACGAACGGCAACGAAAGTAAAGCGTAATCTTCTCGCCTCGAGAGCAGCTGAAGGAAGAGGCTGGGTGGGGGTGGGAGGGTGGTTGCTTGGTTGGTTGGTTGGGTGTGGGTTTTTAAAGGTTCAAGGGGGGAGGTGGGTCGGGGGGTCACAGTCACTGAAACCTCAAAGCAATGTCACACACCGCCCCATCCTATCAGAAAAAGCTAACAAAAAAAAAAAAAAGAAGAAATCATGGGTCTCTTTCTTCAGCGTCTTCTGACCAGGAAAATGTAAAGACCTCACGCACATGCCTTAGTTCCTTTTAGTTTCTACGTGTTTATTCGTGTTTATTCGTCACCGAGAAGAAGCCAGTTTCATACTTGTAGTCCACCCTGCTTCTTGTATGAATATTAAATTGATCAGCTGTTAAATATGGAAGAGAATCGATATTATTTTCCTGTAGATAACCATGGTTGGACTGTAGCTTTACTTCACAGATTACTGCCTTCATGATGTACACACATTACCAATACTACTATCCTTTATGCAGTATGCTCGTCACCGTGGTAATGGATTATGGGTCTTTTTTTCCTTTGTCAATATTGTGTTTAAATAATGTGCAGATGTTACTGCCTATCTAGCTTTTTTTAATGTGTTATTTCCAGGGCTAGACATTAGAACATTAGCATGCCTGTTTATTTTTATTTTTTATTTTTTTGCAAAGTTACTGTATTTCTGTACATGTTGCTGTAATTTGATTCCTCTTTAGATGTTTGTTTGTTTGTTTCTTCTTGAATTTTGTCACCATTTCTGGTCCAGAGAGAATCAGAAGAAGACACCGGAGAAAGATTTATCATGCCGTTATAGTCGAGGTTCATGGCTTTCAACCCTGAAAAATTATGTTTGCATACTAGTAAATTGTTTGGTGTAATACGTTTTCCATAATTGGTGTGTGGATGATGTTCAATGGCCAGTACTCTGTTGTTGTACCATACAGAATACAAAGCATCACGTGACACGTCCTGCGTCTCATTAGGTCAGTGAAGAAAGTGAAGACATCGTGCTCGAGATGCAACAAGCGGACGTTGAGATAAAATTTCTTTCAGACATATTTGCTGTTTGTATGAACATAATTTTTAGGGAGACAGAGTTGGGGAGATTTGTGATTAGGGGGTGAGGAAAGGGTCACAATGAAGATTATAGCTGTGTCCCTTTTCATGGACCACATACGTCACACGAGTATAACACACAACTCTGAATAAAACGGCATTAAGATGACGTCTCACGCCAGCAGGTGTCACCCGCTGTCCTTCGACGGAGGTCGTCCCTGAACTGGGACACAGCTCGTGTGTACGTTGTTAATATTGTTTGGTTTCTTTTAGGTTAATGTGAGGACACGCCTTTATCTTTCTCTCTCTCACACACACACACACACACACACACGCCTCACCTTTTCCTTTACGTGACAGGTTTGGGCTCAACAGTGACTCAATAAGACCACATGTGCTGTCAGTTAGGAAACTAGCCAAACTGGTTCTTGGCACATTAGTTTCCACTGCCTGCAATTAATGGTGAATATCACATGCAGATTGTTGCCGTGGGCTCAACCATCTGTTCTTTCTGTCTGGTCCTCGTTTCCTTCTCTCACGGCTTATAAGTGATGTCAGCATGCTGACGTCTCTCCACCTTAGAGCGACCAAACGTTTTCTGTCTTTCACCGCCACTATCGTCAGTGTGAGTTTGCGTCACCGCTGCTTCACCATCTTTAGGTCTTTAATTTGTTTGTGCCTGCAGTGATGTGACATATATTGTAACTTTAGTATAATTCCTCACGTTATGTGTCAGAGACAAATATCCCTCGATCAACAAACTATTAATGATCCAGAGGTCTTAATTCATTAAAGATGCGTTCAGTTGAGCAAATTAATATAAAATCACAAAGAAAATCTGCTGGTTGACATCATCTGCTTGTGGAGGAAGTTAATGCTGGTTGTTCTCTGGCCATCGTCGTCATTTTAAGCTTATTTACCACTAAAAACCTCCAGATGTACCAAACTGCTCCACGCTAGGACCAGGAGTATAGATCGAACCATTTGGCTCTACTACATGCTAACAATAAGCATGCAGTCACATATAAAACGTATTAAACTACCAAAAAAACAACCTAGTCACTTCAAACTGATGAAAAAGCCCAACTGTCACAGGTCCAAAGGATCCTATGGAAAACTGTGCTTTAGCATACGTTTGGCTTAGATGGGTATTTCTCTGTAAATGAATGTACACACTCAAGCCGTTAAGCATGAAGCCTTTTTATTGGTCCTTTTTGCCCCATAAAACTGAAGACATTTGTTTAAATGAATTGTTTAAGTCAGTGAAGTGATTTTAAAATGTTCGAACCGAAGCACCCCGCTGTGGATTTGAACGTTTTGACCCTTTATTCTTTATTTTTTTTGTACAGTGTTCCTCCTACTTTAGACTGCAAGCTAGTACACTGTGAATGTGTGAATCCATTGTGTCCTTTGTCATAGAGTCGAGCAAATTAGATTGATTGTGAAAATACGTAGCTGATAGCATGCAAGCGAATTCCCAACGCCAACGTACAGACGTCTGACGGCAGCGAACTGGAAAGACACAGTGCCTTTGAATAAGAAACTCCTCTCAGTGTCTGTCCATTAAAGGTTTCACATCTCCATCTTCCTCCTTTTCTTTTGTTTTATATATTTACTACATTTCACAGTCATAAGTTGAGCAGATTGTGTCATATATTCAAAATGATGGGATCTTTACACAGTCCTTGTGAAAGGATTAATCCGGTTTATTACGACTTGAATCTGATTTTATTTTTTTTGGTTTTGTATTATTATGATAACATTAAATACTATAATTTCCAACAGGAAACACGAGCAGTGAGTTGTAAACGCTTCAATTTAAAGACCGACTTCCTGACTCAATTTCAACTTCCTGTTCTGTAGTTGAAGACATGAAAATAAGACCCGAGCTGTGATGGACGAACTGTCTTCTCATCTTAGACGTGTAGATCAGTCCATCACATCTAACAGGACACATTTACACTCTGCTCAGGTCCCATATTCTCCAAAATACCTAAAAATGGTTGAATTTGTGAGAAGCATGCAAACAAATTAGAAATGGATATTATTATCATCACCACAGGTTTGATATAGATAATGAAAGCTTCATGTATTGTAATGATCTTGTTGTGTAATCTGTCCTGTTTCTCAAACATTTTGTTTCTGCTTCAAAAAGCTCTGAAATGTAATTTAAAAAAAAATAAAAAAAATGGGGAGAGTGTCATTAGCAAATTATACTGTCTCTGCTCAAATACAGCGTGAAAACATACAAAAAGAAACGCGAGTTCGTTGTTTTGCTTGAAAATGCTCCGGAGTTACAAATGTGGGACCATTTTCTGCAAGTTTTCGTCACAGCTCCTGAAATTTATTTGTGGGAAAGACGTCAGTGCTCCTTGTTCAGATACCTCAGAAATGAGTGACACAGAGGCGGCTTCTTTTCATCCTGCTCAGAGTTTGACAGGAAGGAAACAAAGCAACATGAATCTTTCAGATAAAAACATCCTGGCGAGCGTCTCTGTGTCACCAAACGAGAGCGTCAAACACACAACGGCTTCATATTCAGACTGGAGCCTCCACTGCCAACAGCTGGTCACTGTCATTGATCCAGAGCTCTCCGTACTGTAGGTCAAAGGTTAGCCGGCTGCCACTCTGTCTGTCCGCCGTCACCGGTGTAAATACTGAATACTAACTACGGGAAGAAGAAGCAGAAAACATTGACTTTGCATTCTGACAGAAATTCTTGTGCTGAATAAAGTTAAAAAAAAAGAAACATTGCAAAGTTTGTTTTTCTTTAATGGTTTAGACTGTATGGTAGTTTATAGCATGTAGACTTATATAATATATGAAACATAAATAATATATGAATAAAAGTAATATTTTTATAAACAGCAAATTTAGCATTACGAGTTAAAATACGTCCAAATGATAAAAAAAAGACATGTTCATTAGCTAAATGTGAAATCACAAAATATATTATAATATATTATAAATATATTATAATATATTATAAATATATTATAAGTATTTTCACAAACCTCTTTGTTCTAAAGCAGCTAGAAAATCAGATAAAAAAGTGGGAAATATTCAACATAATTTGCTTTTCTATTGCTGTCAATATATTACATTTAGCAAGTAGGAGATTGCTGTCAAAATACTATTTAATATTATTATATTAACTGTAACTGTGACATAATAGATTATTGTCTTCTTATTTTTAAAGTATTTAAATTCAGACTTTTCAGGTTTTCTGTTTTGCAGGAGCTGCATGTTTGGTTTTTGTACTCATGCTTGAATCTGGCGTGAAGAATAAATACAGAAAAAATCAAAAACTTCATAATAAATCAGCATTTCAGTATTTTATATTAGCACAAGAGAAACATCCAAATGTAATTTAATTTGGCCTCTTGAACATCCAGCCTTGTCCATCCAATAACAAAGACTATTCATTGATCACTTTATCCATAGACCATGCAGTTCTGCATATTGACCACTAGAGAGCAGCATGTCTCCAACCTGGAGGCAGCTGAATCACAGCACACACATTATATATGAAACTACGTCCACTGGATTTCTGTATAAATTCTGTATACTTGAAATCATGAAGTTGAGAGGATGTAGTCGAACATGTGACTGTTAGCATCAGCTCTCCATACAGCTCAATATAAAACCAACACGCAGCGCTGCCTCATCGTGATGCATTCAAGTCTGTGAGACTAATGTGTGTTTAATCAGAGCCGTGAAAGACTTGATTATTGAGTTTAAGTCATTTTCTATTTGTCCAAAAGGAGGCAGAATAATTCAGTTTAACAGAAATGCACAAATGTTCTACAGAAGAAATACAGTCAAGCATTGATGAAGGTATACAAACTACACATATACAAAGACAGTTTACTGTTTGCAAGCTACATATGTGAGACATATGCAGTTTTATATTTACATGTGGATTATGATGTGATTTCTCACATTAGATTAGAGAAAAAGTCAAAACTAAATTGTTTCATGCAACCCCAAAATAAAATCAATACGTCATCAAGAGAGCGCCGTGGATCTGCATAATTATCAATGACTGATGATGATTCAGTGATTGATAAAGACACTCGTTTCAGATCATTGAGGTATATTCCTCCATATTTATTTATTTATGAAACATAACATGCAAAAATTACAGAGATTTCTTTTCACATCTGAAAAATAATTTGATTCATAAAACTATTTATATGATTCAAAAAGCAACAAAAGCTTCATATAAATGACTAAATGTTGTTCAAATAATGATTTAAATGAACTCAAAGCTTCTTTCTCTCTGCAGACTTCATCTCACTCTAACCCCCAACTTTGCACACACCAGATTAGGGTCCTTTTCAGGGGAGCCATCCCTCCCCCAAACTATAACAATGGTTCAGTGTGGTCCTGTATGGCCTGAGACTGATCCTACACACAGATAGCTGCACACACAGAGCCCGGCCTCATGGCTATTACCTGGATGAACACATGTTTACTTCTGCAGTCACCGCCGCTACTGAAGCCTCATGTTAAGCAGATTGGTACACACCTCACCGATCTGTAGTCATTGTGTGGTGATGACTTAATTAATGAAGTGCTTGTGTTATTTATGCAGCATCTATGTCTGCTGCGTTCACCACTATTAACGGTGGCATTAAATCCATGTCAGACTGTTAAAAACTGAACATCCATCAGTTTTTAAGACAGAAAATCAAAGTAAAGTGGATCAGAGGGATGGAGCCGAGGTGGGAGGAACAACTGATAGGCTCAGATACCTGTCAATCAAATCTAAACACGCCCATTTGTCATCTTCAGTGTCTCATGTTGGAAACAGTGAACAGCAGTGTTGATTATTTTTGATCCTTTTCTCAAGGTTCTGGAAATGTTACAGTAAGTTATGTGAAAACACACGTCGTTCGCACCCATGTCGGTTTCCGTCATATCATCTGTGTCCGTTTAGACTTTTTCAACAGTCAAAACATTTTGAGAGAGCGGGAACACCTGTGGAAATATAATCTGGACATTTGTCATTTTCACATGCAACAACCAACATCTGTTTAAAAAAGCACGCTGTTTGTTTGTCTCTGTCAAAGCAGAACAAACACTTCTCCTGTGTGGCATGTTGCACATTTCAGACTTCATGATAATATTCTGCACCAAACGTAGGAATCGTTTTCCACAGTAAAACCCTGTAAACCGGTGTAAACAGTCAAATGTATTCATTGAGGCTGAAGTGATTTGATGAAACAGAAGGCCACGGTTCCCATCGAAGCTCGCTTTGTTAAGAAGATTAGACTGCAGATACCTGAGGCTGAGCTCCAGTTTGTATTGAAACACACACACACACAGATGTTTGCACTGCTGCTCGTTCTCTTTTCTCTTTGTTAGTTAGTTTGTTAGTTTCAGATTGTTGAGGAATATTTGTTCTTTCATGCAGAACCACATTTCAGCTCTCTCATTTCCAGGCTGCTCCTGTCTGGTCCCGGTTTTGCTTTTGCCTCAGCAAAGAGCCAGCCAGCCATGCATTCCTATCCAGAACACTCTGCTTCATCTCTGCCTCCCAACCTTTAAATCACATCAGTGTTACATCACAGCACACACACTCATACTTCCTGCCGTGGCCACCATGCCAAAAACATTTTCCTCACACAATATCTTTCTCTCCTTTTTGCAGACTTTTGCAGACTTTCCTGCAGTTGCAAAGAATCATATGTGTATTATCTGATCCTTAACTCAAGAAGAAACTGTTCTGATGTTTTTCATGGGGGACATGGAGCAGTCTGTACCAAAGGATAATATGTGCATGTGTGCAGATTTACAGTATTTGAAGACGCCTTTATAATATCCTTTATGCAAATGCAGATGAACTGTAGAAATGGAAAATAGATCTGCAAACATACTTTAAGGTTATTGCAAAATGTTACAGCGTTAAAAGTTTTGCTTTGCTGGAGTTAGATGAGGTGATGATGTCATATCTATAAATACAGTTTATTATTATATAGCACACAGGCTATGCTTTAACCATAACTGACATGTGCATTATGATTATGCTGATCATAATAAACCTTCATTCACATGCACAATGTTCCAGATATTGAAGCAGAGCGTTTTCACATTCGTATTACAGAGACACAGACTGCCCGTTCTCCTTTTGTGTTATTGCACTGGACCTTTCACAGAAATGCACCAGGAGTCCCGGCATTTTTACACAACCTTCAGTTTTTGATCAGCAAATCTTCAGAAGGGGGCTTCTTCAAAGAAATAACTTCCCACTTCACTTCTTAAGCTGAACAAAAACTCCTCCTAAATGAATGGCTTTTGCTCACAGCTTGTGGCCGCAGCTGGCAGTATTGTTGCCCACTGTCGTCCTTTGGCCACAGAACAGACAGACAGAGGATGAAGGGCGATAGAAGGGGGTTGACACAACAGGTACACACATGAAACGACTGCAATTATTGTCCTTCCTCCTTCCAAACGCCGCCGTCCGACTTGACAAGGTGTTGGTTGCTTGTTCTTTATCTATTTTATTTTCCTCCAATGACTTTTTCTTCCAGCGTCAAAATGAAAAAGCTCAAACCATGAAGACGTTTGATTCTCGTTTTTGCTTTTAATGAAGATCACAGAATATCTGAATAGCACTGCAGGCCATTGATCATCAATAGCGGTATAGATACAAAAAGAAACAAAAACAACAGTTGAGCGGCACAGCGGCGGGATAGATGGACAGATAGGAGGAAGGAGGAGGAGAAAAGACGATCGAGACAACGTGCTCGTCAACTTCAGTATTAAACTACTCCAGCCGTGTAAAGAGGAGCAGCCACTGTTAGCAGCAGGCTAGCAGCTTGGAGTTCACTCCATCATATTAAAGGATAAGTTCACAATTCTTCAAGTCTGTCATAAAACACTTTTAATATAAGATATGGAGAGATATGAGGGGAAAAATATACTTTAAAGTTTATTTGAAGATGATTTGAAGCTTCAAATTAATCAAACCGAGTCCATATCTTTCCTTTTACTGCCAGTTTTTGTTCTGATCCTGTAACATCTGACTGAAGCTTCATATTATCATCATATAAACTTTTAAATCCATTTATGCTTGAGGCAGTAGATTTTGTTCTTCATCACTACACATCTGAAGGGGAACTTCAGTCAGTATGAAGACGAGGGGATGAGTTTTAGATCATCAACCACGGTACGACTGTGACACTGACTGACCCCAACTCTTATTATTTCTCATTTCACTCACATGCTGTTGCTGTTTCCACCTTCCTCACTCGTTTAACTCAACGTGAGCGATGTCTTTAAAATGTTGGTCAACAGCAACAGTCTGAGGTCTTATATGTCTGCAGTTAACGGCTGTATTTCGCTCCTATAAATGATATTTAGTTAACTGCGGTCCGTCCCTTTTCTTTGCTCCTGTTCTTTGTCAGTTGAGCCGACCTCCATCTTCCTCCCCACCTCACCTCGTTCTGCTCTTTATGTGCATGTCAGCTCTGTGAATGTGGGGTCAAGTGTTGCTGCTACAAACCTGAAGGTTTGAAATGGATTCTTTTTACTCGGCCAGCTCTCAGTGAAATGTAGCCTTGAGATGCAGCATATAGACGGGTTCATCATATAAAATCGT